>JAJIBD010014374.1:0-20954 GCA_021461705.1 Cryptotis parvus
AGTTCTGTTGTATGTTTTTCCTTAAATGGGCAGGAGAAAAGGTCAATGAGGAATGAAACTGGCAACAGTTTGAGGAAACAATCATATCTGATACATCAAAACCCCATTTATTCCAACAGGGTTTTAAAGTGGTCAGGTCTAGGTTTAGTTGTGATTCTGAGACTCACTATTAGACTAGTATTTGAAATCAAGTCTCAAATATTTAAGATAAATGGCTTTTACTGTTAGTGATGTCAGTGATAGTGTCTGGTACTCAATTTCATGCTTTACACACATTTTCATTTAGCTTGTATAATACCCTATAAACTGATAGCTTCCACCCTTCAGAACAGGAAACTGGGTCAGAAAAATTAAGCAACTTTCTCCAAGTTATTCTATTTTTGCAGGTGGCAGAACAAGAATGTGAAACCAAGTCTGGAATTGGAATTCCTGAGCTTGTTATAATAGGATTCATACAAAAGTAATCACTACACAAAAGCAGCATCAGAATAACCATGAATATATTTTTAAATAAAGTCTAATGCAAATCACCACCATCAGCTTATCCCAGAAAGCACTGCTATTTATGGTAGCCATCTTCTAGCAAAACTATTCCGCTTTTCTGTAATTCTTCATTTCAGAATGTCAGTACTTTGACATCTCTGGGTTTAGCAAAAAGTTCAGATTTACATTGGAATTTAAGTAAGGAAGTACATTAAGTATTTAAGTAAGGATGTACTTAAGTACATCCCAACTTACCATCTTTAAATATGGAAGTGAGAATTTAATTCTTGGCTTCTTTTATACTATCTCGCTTTTGTCAAGATGTGGGTCCAGGGATGTAGCTCAAAGGCTCAGAGCACATTTCCTCACTATGAGCTCCATATTGCTGAGCACAACCCTTGTACCACAAGTGCAATTCCCACTACCACAACAAAATGTGTGATCTCCAGCACTACAGCAACAGTTTAACTTTAACTAAGAAATGAATTTGAACAAATGAAAATGCTAGGAATTCTTGGTTAAGGCTTTGACTATTTTATAATGCTCTCACTTAACAACTGCTTTATAAATAAGAATTTAAGTAGATCAAGACATACTCAGTCTCCCTAGAACAAGTACCCCGGTCTTTAAATTTTAAAGAAACTGAACTTACCTCTCCCCAAACCAGAGCTATCACCTTCTTCAAACTTGTTATTTGAAAAACCTATTAAAAAATTTTTCAAAAAATTTCTGTAAACAATTATCTTTTCCTCTGTTGGGTGGGGGATGGGGAGGAAATCCCTTACAAGGAGGAAGAGGTTACTCTGGAGAAAGGTGTGCTGCAGGAATGGTATGTGCATGAGAGGCACAATTATCAGTATTGTAAATACCAGTGCTTTAATTAAAAAAGTTTGTTTTCCCTTGAGCAAATACATACTATCAAAACACACGGAATCCTAGCAGAAAGAGGGTATTATCACAACACATTATCTTTGAAGTGGGTTTAGGAAAAGATTATATTCAACTGCCCTTTGTTGTTTCACATCCAAACTCCCTCTCCAAGAATGAAAAGCTGGGTTCTGTTGAAAACACCTTTGGGATCCAACTCTCAGAGCATTTGGCCTATAGTTTCCTCAATGTATCTAATGAAATCTGGTCATGTCAAGATCTTTGATCTAATTTGGTGTAACAGGTGAGGTAAGAAAGCCCCCCCACCCCCTTCATACAGCTATTTCCATTTTCCCAACACCATTTATTGAAGAGGCTATTTACTCGATTTGTGTGAACCCCTCCTACATTGTCAAAAAATTAGCTGACTATGTATCTGAGTGTGTTTGCCATAGGATCTAACAGTCTATCCATAGCCAGTACCAATGTTTAGATTACTATAGCTTTAGAGCAGTTCTAAGCCAGGAAATACAATACCTCCTAGTGTCTCATTTCTTAGAACCCATTTGGCTTAAAGTCAAAGAGCCAGGTTGTGGGTGGGAAGGAATCTGAGTTAAGTGGTGAAGGAATGGGAATACAGGAAGGTGAGAGTGAAGGTGGTAACAGTGTATGTCTAAATATTTATTCAAGGGGCCAGAGCGATATTCCAACGGGTAGAAAGTTTGCCCTTGCACATGGCTGACCTGGGTTTGATTCCCTGGCATCCCATATGGTCCCCCAAGCACCTCCAGGAGTAATTTCTGAGTACAGAGCCAGTAGTAACTCCTGACCATTGCTAGATGTGGCCCCAAAAGCACATACAATACATACATACATGCATACATGCATACATACATACATACAAACCCATTCAAAATCACACAATCATGATGTCTAAATAAATGAAAAACTAAATTTAAAAAATGCTGGATTTCCAAAATGCTTGGGAAAGACTTCCACCTATATACTACTAGTATAAATCTACCTTAATCCCACAGTTTTTGTTTGCTCTGTGTGTGTGTGTGTGTGTGTAGAGAGAGAAAGGCAGGGGATCAAATCCTAGGGCTTCATACATGCAAAGCATATTCTCTATGATGCTACAGTCCACATCCCATGCAAGTTTTGAAGATTTTTAGGGAGGGAAAATGTATTTCAAATATCCTACTAGATCATTAGTCTATTAAATAAGGAGACTCGGGCCGGAGCGATAGCCCAGCGGGTAGGGCGTTTGCCTTGCACGGCCGGCCTGTAGCCGGCCTGGGTTCGATCCCCCGGCATCCCATATGGTCCCCTGAGCACCGCCAGGAGTAATTCCTGAGTGCAGAGCCAGGAGAAACCCCTGAGCATTGCCGGGTGTGACCCAAAAAAGAAAAAAAATAAATAAATAAATAAATAAATAAATAAATAAATAAATAAGGAGACTCAATTACTCTTTGGAAATATAAAATGTATCTCTCATTTTAAGAGAACAGAGAAGGCAGCTGAGTAAAAAAAAAGGGTAGGTAAAGGGATACACATGATAACCACTCAGTGTAAGGATTGCAAATCACAATGTGCAAAAGAGAAAGAGGGAGGGAGGGAGGGGGAGAGGGAGGGAGAGAGAGAGAGAGAGAGAGAGAGAGAGAGAGAGAGAGAGGTGCCTGTCATAGCTGCCATAGAGGTGATGTGTGTGTGGGGGTGGGGGGGGTGCACAGGGAATCTAGACACATTGGTTGTGGGAAATGTGCACTGGTCAAGTGATGGGTGCCGGACTGACACCCAATCAAGAACAGCTTTGTAGTGGTCTATCTCACGGTGATACATTAAAATATAACCAAAAAAAAAAAAAAAGGAACTGAAGCTCACCAGTCTGGTAAATAAATCTGAGGCATAACAGTTAGGCTACTTTAACTGCCTGGCTCTTAAACAGACAGTGTACATACCCAAAGTGGCACAAACTGTTGTATATTATGACCAAGAAACTAAAAGCATTTCCTTATGACTCTCCTACATTCTTATGAAAGATATACTAAGTATATCACAAGAAAATGAAGTGCTGATTGGAAGAATTGGGGTCACTCAAGATCTGAATGTGAGTTAAAAGCAAGTTACCTCTGTTGCCAAAACCCTTTGCAACTCCAAAACCACCCACTGTGGATGTATTCTCTCTTTTACTAGATTCGCCAGCATCTGGAAAAAAAGTCAGACAGGTAAAATTTTTAACAAATAAATGCTCCTTCAGAAAGATTATTAATCTTTTTCAAAAAGGAATCCACTTTAACCAACCTAAGCAATTAATCAATATAATTGTTTCTGTGTTTTATTTGTTATGCCAAAAACTATAACAATTATGGACCTCAATTCCATGACCTGAAGAATGGTTTGAGGCTCTTCCTGTCCTTGGAGCAAGCAGATGCCCTTGATTGCTACACTTGCTTGCCAGAGGACGTGGGAGATGTTACTGGTGCCCACTCGAGCAAATCGATGAACAACGGGAAGACAGTGATACAGTGATTTCCAAAATTAAAATAGAAATAAAACCCAACTAATATAAAAATGAAGCTTTGCACCAGCAGTTAAAAGTCCCATTCATTCCACTATTCAACAGCTGTAAGAGTAAAACAAATTAATCACCTCTGTTTCCCAAACTTCTCCCAGAGCCAAATCCACTTCTCATGAAATGATCTCTTCTTGTAGGTCCATCAGCCATTTCTAAAGGAAGAAACATTATACAGCCTAAGTTAGTTTTTGGCAGCATGCAGAGTGAACCTTCTGAATGAACTTTTTAATGGTAAAGGAGAAATTTTATATTGTAAAAAAACACCCTAGGGCCAGAGTGATAGCCCAGTGGGTAGGGCGTTTGCCTTGTACGCGGCTGGCCTGTGCCGGCCCAGGTTCGATCCCTGGCATCCCATATGCCCCCTCCCCGAGCACCGCCAGGAGTAATTCCTGAGTGCAGAGCCAGAAGAAACCCCTGAGCATTGCCGGGTGTGACCCAAAAAAAAAACACCCTAATGGAATGTAGGAAGACAGTATTAGAATATACACTATACTAAAGCTGTAAATTGGATCAATTAGGATCAATTTTAAACGAATACACCTTCTGAGGAACCAGAGAGAAAGAACAGCAGGCAAGAGGCTTGCTTGTATCGTCAACTGGGCTTGATTCTTAGCCTGCAAATGGTGCCTGAGCACCTCCAGGAGTTAGCCATGAGCAGTGAGTGACCCAAGAACAGGCCCTGAGCACAGCAGGCTGTGATGCTTCTTCAGTGCCTCTCCACCCCAGACCCAGTTCAATGTCATTAAGCACAGCTTAGATTTTAACAGAAAGGGGGAGGTGGCATTTAAAGGGTGCCCTATGTCCTATGACCAAAGACAACTAGAAAGACTGATAATTAAGCCTAGAATATTGCATCAAACGTCAAGGTGGGCAGTAACATATAGAATTAACAATTTATTAGAGACAAAAGTATCCTGATCTGTGCTAATGAAAAAGACAGAGAAGAAGCTGTGACAGAAAATAATGAAATACTACTCACTTTTGTTTTTTTCTTTTTGCTTTTTTAAGCCACACCTGGGGATGCTTGGGGGACCATACAGGATGCTAGAGACTGAACCCAGGTTAGCTGGGTGCAAGTCAAATGCCCTATCTGCTGTACTATTGCTCCTCAGCTATCTGATCACTTGATCACTCACTTGAATCCCCTTATTCATCGATTTGCTCGAGCGGGCACCAGTAACATTTCCATTGAACCCTATCACGTGCCAATGTAGCCCAATGGCATCTGGTTGATTCAGGAATATGAAGAGCCTCAAACCGTTCCTTCAGGGTCTTTACAAGGAAGTCTGACCATCTTGTAGGTGGGCGGCCAAGTGATCTTTTGACATCCCGTGGGATCCAGTCGGTAACGGCTCTAGTCCAGCGGTCATCTCCAAATCACATTACATGTCCAGTCCATCTGATTTTCGATGCCTTGGCAAACGAGACAGTGTCCCTGATTCTGGAATAGCGACGGAGGTCGGAGCTCCGGATTCCTTCTCTCACTTGAGTGAGGCATGATATTCCAAGCATAGCTCTTTGATTCCTCTCTGGGAGACCCGAATAGCATTCTCATCCTGCTTTCGTAGGGTCCAGGTCTCTGAGGCTTATGTTAATGCAGGGAGAACGGTGGAGTCGAAGAGAAGTTCCCAGACCCGGAGGTTCTTTGTCCTTTAGCTATTTCTTCGATGCCTTTGAAGGCATTCCATGCCGCTCTCTTCCTCCTGCGCAGCTCAGGTTTTAGGTCGTTCATCATGTTGACTTCTCGACCTAGGTACACATAACTGCTGCATTCAGAGATATTTGTTCCATTGAGAGTGAATGGGGCCTCTGGAACTAGTTCCATTTTTCATAAACATAGTTTTCTTAAGATTCAGCTGTAGACCTATCTTTCCACATTCTCGGTCGAAGTCAGCCAGCATTTGTGCTGCTTGGCTAATGTTTGGTGTTATTAGAACGAAGTCATCAGCAAAGCGCAGGTGGTGTAGTTGCCGACCATCTATCTTCACTCCCATTCCTTCCCATTCTAATTGTTGCATGATGTTCTCCAGGGTGGCGCTGAAGAGTTTTGGTGAAATGGTATCACCCTGTTGAACCCCTCTTTTTGACATCAATGATCACTTCTTTGTAGAATGGTGAGATCCTGGTGTGAATCCGTAATACAGCTCACGAAGGATCTTGATGTATTGGGTTTGAACTCCCTGTTTGGCTAGGGCTTCGATGACTGCTTAAGTCTCCACAGAATCAAAGGCTTTCTTTAAATCAATGAATGTGAGACAGAGCTGCATCTTGTACTCCCTACAAACTATTTATCCTCAGCTATTTATCCTCAGCTAACTATCCTCAGCTAACTATCCTCAGCTATTTAAACAAATGAAATCTTGCTTTGTTCTACAGCAAAGATCTGAGGCTTCCAAACTTATTTTGGCCCTCTGCCTTTTTCTTCAGAAAAACAAAAAACTCAGCACTGCTCCTGAAATATAACTTTTTTTTTTTTTTTTTTGCTTTTTTTGGGTCACACCCAGCAATGCTCAGGGGTTACTCATGGCTCTGCACTCAGTAATTACCCCTAGAGGGACTCAGGGGACCATATGGGATCCCATGGGAGTGGGGTCGGTCGTAAGCAAGGCAAATGCCCTACCTGCTGTGCTGTTGCTCCGGTCCCCATAACTCTTTTTGAGGGGGGGCACACCAGGAAGTACTCAAGGTTTAGTCATGACTCCATGCTCAGAGATCACTCTTGGCAATGCTTAGGGACCATACAGGTGCCAGTAATCAAACTCCAGTTAGCAATGTGCAAGGAAAGCATTCTACTGATGTACTATTGCTTCAGCCCCCAAATACACGTTCTGTTAAGTGCGCAAACAGAAAATATCCCTTGACTACACTGAATGCTACTGCCCACCTCTCCCTGCCTCAACCCCATCCCACCACCACCACCACCACCACCACCATATTCCACCAGCTTCTCGGGAGTAATATCAATATTTTGGGAAACACTGACATAGAACTGGAGCATGAAGTACTAACTGAAGTCAGAAAGAAAAAGACAAATACAGGAGAAGGGAAGAAAAAAAGTAGGCAGGCAAAGCTTATGGGTGCATAATTTCCACACATCCAATGAAGGGTTATCCCTGGCACCACCTGGCCTCCTGAGCCCTGCTGGATGTGGCCCTGAAGACCAAGACTGCCAGGATGGTCCCAGCTGTACCACATCCTATTCTTCTATGTCAAAGATTCTGATGATTAGCAGTCTGAAAGTCAGACATGTCAAGACAAGTCACTTCCAGATTGGCAAAACTAAACCTAAGAGGAATACACATCACTAAATCAGCTTCTGTACTTTCTCTTCTCTCCCTGCCTCCAGCTAAAGAAGATAAGGAGTTCTTTTTCTAAACCTAAGAGGTCAACTTAACCTAAGTTCTTAGCCTAAAAAAGGTTTTATCTTTTCATCTTAAAACACATACCTGATGATGAACCTGGAGTCCTGTTAAATGTGTCTCCATTTGCTCCAGAAGAGAATCTATCCTGTAAGAGTAAAGAACAATTTTTTATTTTTTTTTAAAGAGAAACTATCATCTATTAGCAAAAATTGCACAATTTTAACAACTCAGCTGTTAAAAAAAGACTTTCTGGGTCACTGTATAGATGTTCCTTAATTATTCCAAAATCTCTTTAATCATATATAACTCATTGCTCTATAATGTAACAGCAATGAGGGGCATAGAAATAGCTTAGTAGGATTACTGGGATCAATACATGTTTTTATGAGAGGCCATCTGATCCCTAGCAGGATGTGTACCCTGGAGCACTCCCAGGGGGCCCACTGAGCACCACTGTGTGACCTCATAGCCAAAAAAATGAAAGCAAACTACATCTATGAGCCAAATCTTGTGATCCATCACTTTTTGGAAATAAATTTTTACTAAAACATATTCTCATTCAACCAATTCTGTCCTGACTTTGGTTGCTTTCCCGCTTTAAAATAGCAGTGCTTCAGCAGGTAGCTCAACAGATATTCTGCAAAGTTCAAGATATCATTCAGTCCCTTAAGAATTTGCTTATACCTGAATTAAAAGTTTAGCCGTAAGAAAATGGGAAGGCCATGGGGCTGGAGCAATAGTACAGAAGGTAGGACTTTTTACCTTGCATGCAGCCAACCTAGGTTCAGTCCCCAGCATCCCTTATGGTCCCCTGTCACCTGAGCACTGCCAGGAGTAATTCCTGAGTGAAAAGCCGTAAGTTACCCCTGAGTATTGGCAGGTGTAATAAAAAAAAAAAGGAAAGGTCGCTCATGGCAGAATAACCTATGATTCCCAGCACCAACAACAACAAAAAAAGTTCAGTACCCATCTACTTTATAAGCATAATCGAATACTAACATTATATAAATAAGTATTACATGAAAGTTAACGACTGTCAAACAAATTAGAGTTTACAGAATTGAGTATTTTATGATACAGTAGTCCCTTATCTACAGTTTAAGTTTTCCACTGTTTTACTACCCACAGTCAACCAAAGTCCAAAAGCATTACATGCAGTATTCTGAAAGAGACCACAGTCATTATGGGGTTTTAACTGTTCTATTATTTGTGGTTAAATATCTTATTGTGCCTAATTTATAACCTTATCTTAGGTATTTACATATAGAAAAAAAGATATAATAGGATTCTGTACTATCTAGTTTCAAGCCAGAAATATAAGTATTCCCTGAAGGAGAAATAATTGTACACTGATCAACACTATACAGAATAAAGCACAGACGATTGAGCAACAATTTATATACTGAAGTACAGAATTTATTTCAAGGGGGCCTCCCCAAGCAGTGCTCAGGAAGTCTGGGAGATATTCCATAAAGTACTTGATGTGACATTCTACATTCTAGAGCCAGTGAACTGGTGCTACAGTGTGGGGGGCCACCTGGGTCACCCCTGAAGTATCACAGGCCTCCAGGGTAATACCTGATAATGCTGGATGTTCATGTGGTATTAGAGATCCAGCCAGGGTCCCACTCCTGACCCCTGTGCGATAGCCATGAAATTAACAGGTTCACATTTTGTTTAAAAAAATACATACACTATAAACATCTCTTACCCATTAAATACAGTATACTTACACGTGTCTTCTGCAGCTACACTAAAAAATTCAATGAAATGGTGTATGTCAGCTATAGGGCTACAATATTCATGATTAATTTCAAATTCTCAGAGCCGCTTGATTGTCCTTGCTACTCAAGCACTGACTGTCCAGTTTCCCCTACTCTAGTCTCAAGGACTAGAGTAGAGGTACCCTAATTTAGAGGTGACTACAAGAGTATGCCACCCGGCACGGCAAGCCCTGCAAAGCTGCTCGTGTCATATTTGATATGCCAAATACCAGTAACATTTATATTAGGTCATTTCTATGACCTAATATAATGGTTTGAGGCTCTTTATGTTCCTGGAGCAAGCGGATGCCTTTGGGTTCTACTAGCATGAGACAGGACATATGGAGATATTACTGGTGCCCGCTCTAGCAAATAGATGATGAACGGGAAGATAGTGATAGTGATAGTGATAGTCTCAAGGAACCTTATTCACTACAGATGTGTGTACATTATATCTGCAGTGGCATAGTGATTGAACTCTGAAAACGTAAATTTTGTTACGAAAAAATCAGTAAGTCCTAAATTAATTTTGAAATGTCCCAACATGCCTCAGGGTATCTCTGGGTTA
The DNA here is from genome assembly GCA_021461705.1 of Cryptotis parvus. Lineage (NCBI taxonomy): Eukaryota > Metazoa > Chordata > Mammalia > Eulipotyphla > Soricidae > Cryptotis > Cryptotis parvus. Next base: position 9,622 of record JAJIBD010014374.1, read on the forward strand.
ACATTCAGAATTGTTATCACTTCTAACTGTAAGATGTTCTTATCATTAATCCATTCCTTTACTTCCTTAATTTCTTCTCATATAAGATCTTTGACACAGGCAAAATTTTTCAGAAGTGTTCTGAAATTTCTGCACATGAAGATCAAAATTCAGAAAGATGAAAAGTGACCTAAAACATACATGTGATAGTTTAATTGACAGTTTTAAAAGTCACTGCATTGCTTTTCAAGGAAGTTCTATGAAACAAGTCCCAATGCTGCTCCAGTGGAGATCCAAGTGTTCCAGTCCTCTGAATTACCTTCACCGGGCCCATAATATAAACAATTCTTAGTATGTATCATTATTTTTTTAAATTATCTTCACATTCCCTACAGATCTTTCATTTTACTGTCCTTCAATAAAGTGCCCTTCAGTAAAGAAACTGCTTCTACATTTGATTCTTCCTCCAACTTGCTTCAATTTCACTTCATCCTTGCATCTCCACTTTGTCAGCTACAGGATTAGAATAGTAATGATTACTAAGAAATTTTAATTCTATTAAATTATAGTCTGGAGTATTGGAGACAGGACACAGGCTTGCATGCAGCCAACCCAGGTTCAATCCCGGGTTCATATATATGCAACTCTGAGCACAATCAGAAGTGACCCCTGAGAATGGAGCTCATAGTAGTCCCTGAGCACCACCAGGTATGGCCAAAAAATTCCCACAAAAAAATATGTAATACTATTATGTTTCATCTTATCAAAACTTCCAGTACCATTTGAATGAGTCTATCCTCTTGGCTGAAAGAACACAATGCCCTGTTTTACTCGTCCCACTGGTTCCCTTTCTACTCACTCATTCTTCTTTCCCAGGTCCCTTCCCCTCAACTGGGAGTGACTGAGGGCTTATTGGAGAGTCCTTGGTTTTACTCTGTCTCATACTGGATCCCAGTAATTAGCAAATAATTACCAATTTTTTTCTTCAATAGCTCTAATCACTCTAAGCAAAAAAATTCATATAACTTACTGACTGGCTCCTGGTTTACATGTTTCCAGGTATCTTGAAGACAGCAAGTACAAAATTCTTAATCTTTTATCCTCCCAAATTAATTTTTTTGTCTCATAGAATCCCCACTTTGGAAAATTATACTATAATACATCTAATTAAATTATGAAAACCTTGTTATTAATATTTATCTCTCAATATCCAATTAAGCCTGTTCCATCAACTCTATATCCACAATTACATCCAGATAATTCTTTCCATTTGGGAATAAGCCCCCCAAATTCAGATGAAACAATATTCTCTTCCTTCTTTTTGAATCATCAGCCCTCAGCAGCTCATCCCACTCACATCATCCATCAGCTTAAGACTGTCCATTTCAGTTTTTATTAATTTCTACATAGAATAATCTTCAAGAATTAATGCAGCTCCAGAACTAGAGAATTCAAATTAAGATTATCATGTGTCACAGAAAGTCTCAAAAACTATCAAATCACTCAAGAAAGAACAAAGCACCTAGGATTTGAGAACAGCCACCAAAGCCAGGGGACAAATATGACCACTTATAAGAGCTTTTATAATTTAGGCCTTAACAGCTGATATCATTTTCCAAATAAACGCTATTCTCCCTCACACCCACCGTCCAAATGTAAAAACTCTTACATAGAGTAAGAGTCAAAACTCATACTGAGACCATCAACCACTGACCGAAGGGAGAAACCTAGTGTAAGAAGTAGAACATAAACAAAGAAGAAATAAGAGCCCTGGTTTTAGCTTCTCCTGGTACCAGCCAGTCTTCATTAGTTGATGAGAGTTCGTTGGCTGTAAATTGACCATCATACTTTAAAAGGATGAAACTTTTCTGCAACTTGCAAGTTAATTAATCAAAGTCTCTTCCACCTTGCAAGTATATATTTTTTCAGTCATCTTCCACACCCTTGCACTCTGCTCTCAAGTCCCATGTTTAAATTCGAAAGATAAGTCAGAGCACTATCCTCCAAGATCACTGCCTACAATTTTACTTGGGTGAGGATATTCCCACTTCCCAAATGGGAACTTGTTCCTAGAGTCTGCATACATGATCCGCGCCCTCTAGTGAAAGACACAGTACCCTTCCCATCTCATTAGACTACAAGTAGAAATTGCTATAAACCTGCCTCAGGTTTTAGCATTTCACTTTCCCCTAAATTCTATATCATCAAGGGCCATGCTTTTTCCTGTCACTTCAGGATCACAATACAGCTGTGAACAGAGAAGAATAAAACCAGTTTCGTTTGTAAACTTTTATTAAAGAACTATAATTTACATAGTTATTGATAGTTGAGTTTTAGGCATATAATATTTCAACACCATTCCCACCACCAGGATCAATTTCCACCAGTGTTCCCATATTCCCTCCCCACTTCATTCAGGCAGGGATGACAGGCACCATCCCTGTCAACTTGACAGGCACATTACAAGGTTTCTGTGGTTGCAGTTTAGATCTCATGCAAAACCAGTTTCTTATCTAAGTGACACTAATTCAGTGCTAGAGCGATAATCTAGCAGGTATGGCCTTTTGCCTTACACTGACCTGAGTTCAATCCCTCGGCATCCCAAATGGTCCCCTGAGCACAACCAGGAGTAATTCCTGAGTGCAGAGCCAGGAGGCACCCCGAGCATTGCCAGGTGTGACCTCTCTCAAAATAAATAAATAAATGAATGAATGAATGAATAAATAAGTACTAATTATAATAAAGCGCTTGATAAAATAACCTAAATGACTGTCGATAGAATAATCACCTCAAGCTTTTGTCAAAGGAAACCCCCTTTTCATGACCATCTAGCAAGAAGCACCATCGTAAGCAAATTCAGTTTCCGGTTACACCCTTTATACTCATCTGCTCTAACATACATCCCAAAAGCTTGCATGCAAGATGCAAGCAGCTAACAACTGAGAGTTCTGTACTGCGTAATTGCTAAGTTATCAAACTTTGCTCACATCTTTATTGGGCTGTTTCTAGGTAATACAGTCACAGCCAAAATCTAGAAGGAAGTTTTAAAAGCAGCCGTTTAAAGCTATATAATTCAATGCCAATATTAAATATCCAAATACCAAGAAATAATCAGAATGGTTTATCACAGATAGTTTAAATAACACAAAATTCAAGACTTTTAGAGCCACTATAAATTTAGTGAAAGACAAACCTAGATCTTTCTTGAAATGGAATTAAATTAGAACAAGCAAATTAGATGATGCTTTTTTCTAAAAAAAGATGAATCTGAACAGTCTGGAAAGAGAGCACAATGTGCAACATGCTTGCTTTGCTTGTAGTCGAGCATACTCAATCCTCAGCACCACATATGGCCCTTCATCACCATGAGGAACAATCCCTATGCTCAGAGCCAAGAGTAAGCCCTAAGCACAGCCAGGTGTGGCCCCCAAAGGAAAATTAAATTAAAAAACAAAGAGAATTAACAGCCCCAGCTTTCTCCTACATACAGTATCAGACTCTTCTTATTCTTTTTGCACTTTTAAATCAGCCACAGCATGCAATGACATTGCATGTGTTTCTTCAAGTGTACACAGCCAAATAACTGCATAGCCTGCACCAGCTATTGTTTCCAAATGCAAAAAAAAAAAAAATTACCATTAACTGGTCCCACCAAAAAGCATAAATCGTAAGGTGGGTCAGAGAGACAGTGCATCAGATAAGGTGCTTCTTTGCACGAAACAAGCCGGATTCAGTCCCTGGCACCGCATATAGTCCTCTGGGCACCACAATTCTGATCTATGCATACAGAGCCTTCAAGCCCTGCACAACATCAGGGGCCAAGTGTGGTCTCAAACAATCAAAATCAAAAGGAGAGGTCGTACAAGGGTGAAGGTACTTGCCTAGCATGTTGCCTGACCCCACACTCCAAGTCCAACCTCACAACACTGCAACTTCTGAGCACAGATGTCTAGTAGTCCAAAGACACACCCAAATGGGACAGAGGCATAATAGAGATGAAGATATACGATGCTTCTTTTATTTTATATATAGCTGATCCCAGTTAAAACCCTGGTAACTGAGTGACCCTTAAGCACTTAGACCAAAAGAATAAAAAAAAATCACAAGGATCTTGAAACTTCTCATCAAAGCCAAAGATATAGTTCAGAGGATGAGGCATATGATTTGCATGTGATAACTACCAAATCTGATCATCTGCACCTGTTATGCATCTGGGAGGCCCAGATTTAACCTCCAGGACCATATGGTCCTCAGAGAACCACCTGAAGTAACCCCCCAAGCACCGGATATGGCCCAACACCCCCACACGAAAGTTTTATCATCAGATTATATGTGTGTGTGTGTGTATTAGTGATAGCTAAACATGGTCATTTTGCAACATATACAGTAGAATTTTTTTTTTTTTTGGCTTTTTGGCACTCTTGGCTCTGAACTCAGGAATTAATTCCTGGAGGTGTTCGGGAAACTAAATGGGATGCTGTGGATTGAACCCAGGTTGGCAGTATGCAAAGCAAACACTCTACTCACTGTACTATCACTCCGGCCCCACAATGTAATTTTTAAGTCATATACCTGAAATTGTGATTCATACCTCAATTTAAAAATAAGGTAGAATTGTTGACACAAATTAATATTCAATTTAGTGTTCCCAATATCAAAAACAAGATGAAAAACAAGAGGTCAGGGAGATAGCTCTGACCTATCAGAGGTAGGTGATAGCTCTGATAGGTATTGTTTCCAAATGCAAATGCTTAGCCAACTAAGCAGAAGCATTGGATGCAGGGAAGTCAAGGCTGGATCCCCAGCACTGAATGGTCCCCTGAACACTGCTAAGTGCAAATTCTGAAACATGAGTATCCCCTGAACACCAACATGTGTGCCCTCATCAAAAAAAAAAAAAAAAAACAGAAAAACAAGTCTGATACTGATGAGTACATAGATTCCAAATAGGCAAATATGAATGACAGATACTCTCAACTTAAGATATAAAAAAGCACAGCAAGCTATCACTTGTATCACTTGTGTTCCTGTTCATCAATTTACTCAAGCAGGTGCTAGTAACGTCTCCATTCGTTGGGAATGAGGTCCATTATTGTTACTGTTTTTGGCATATCGAATACACCACGGGTAGCTTGCCAGGCTCTGTCGTAGCTCTGGGTTCATCCCAGGGGTGCCCAGTCTTTTTCTATGTCAGACCATCAACCATCCAGGGCCCATGGGGCAGAGCCCTGGGTGTAGACAAGCCTGTCTCCTGTCTGCCACCTGCCGAAGCAGCTGGGCACCACAAGCACACCTGCAACACCTTGAGGGGCAAAATAGCAAGCTATAGTAACTTAAAAGATCATTCAAGACAAAAACCTTAAACCAAAAATTAAAATTAAACAAGTGACCATTATAGTCCAGAAAGAATAAAGTTTGCATCCATACATTAAACTTTGTAACAAACCTATCGAAAACAATTAAAAACCCATAAAATCTTTTGACAAAATGCTATTTTTAATTCCCAAATTTAAATAAAGTATAAGTTATAATTTAAATAAAATTTAAATAAAGTATAAGCATAAGAATATGCTTGTGAAAATATCACAGTGTAAAGCTAACATCTTAAAATACCAATGGAATTAATTTATGTATAGTAGATGCAGTCCATGAAATACAACATAACCATAAATTATTTTTAGGAAGTTAGTAACAAGGAATAGTGAAGCAGTTAAAAAATAATTAAAAATCACTTATATACAATCCATATAAAAATATAATTGGGAAAAACAAGTAAATTGTTAAAAATTTAGGAGGTAGAAGTGTTTGTAAACAGGAGCATTCTGATTTTTTTATTTTGGCTTTTCTCCATACTTTGATTTTTTTGGGGGGCTCTTTTCTCAGTGTTAGTTTTATAATGGAAACTAAACAAGGAGCCATGGAGATAGCTCAAGGGCTATTGTATAAGATATCGTGTAACAGATGTAATTTTTTTATTTTGAGTTTTGGGCCACACCCAAGAGTCCTCAGGTCTTACACCTGTTTCTGCGCTCAAGGATCACTTCTGGTGGTGCTCAGGGGCTCATATAAAGTGTCTGGAATTGAACCCTGGGCCAGCAGAATACAAGGCAACACCCTACCTGCTGACCAACAGTCCAATCCTAAAATACATAATGCCTTAAACAAGCTGTAAGACAAGAAATCCAACAGATTTGCTATCTCAGGTAACAAACTTTACATATAGATCAAACTCAAGATAAATAAAAAGATAAGTTTTATTTTTCTGCAAAGTAACTTTCACTAAGACATCACTTGAAATCTGAAAGCATCACAATTTACATAAATCCAAAGTAGAAATTCTAGACTGGAGGAAAAAAAATACATCAAGCTTTGGCGATACTTACCAGTAGGTAACATGCCAAAACAATATCAAACTATATCTTCTACAGCACAGTCTTTTTTACTTTTTAAGTCACTTTCCAAGTCCAAAGTGATATCCAATAACCTATTCCAGGGACCCTTATCCTAAATTACAAACTTCCCAAAAGTCATTAAGGAAACATCTCTTTTTTTTTTTTTTTTTTTTTTTGCCTTTTTGGGTCACACCCGGCAATGCTCAGGGGTTTCTCCTGGCTCTGCACTCTGGAATTACTCCTGGCGGTGCTCGGGGGACCATATGGGATGCCGGGGATCGAACCGGGCCAGCACAGGCCGGCTTCATGCAAGGCATACGCCCTACCCGCTGGGCTATCACTCCAGCCCGAAACACCTCATTTGTAACTCAAATTTAAACAGATACCTTGAAGAGGTAAGGCCTGGTTTTTTTTCTGCAGAATCCTCCAATTAAAAAAAAAAAAATCCTGCCTGTCATAGACGCAGGCTGGGAAGGAGGGAAATCAGGGGACACTGGTGGTGGAAACGGGTACTGGTGGAGGGATAGGTGCTGGAACACCGTATGACTGAAACCCAAATATGAACACTTTTGTAACTGTATATCTTATGGTGGTATAATTAAAAAAATTTTTTTTTAATCCAAAAACATTTTTTTCAGAATTGAAAATGTCCCCGCCCAGACTCTGTCTCTGCCTGAGCTGAAGGACATCTCGGCCTTCCCCCTTGGAGGCGGGTCAGGGAGCTCAGGCCAACGCCCACGCGACGGGGAATCCACCGCACAGAATCACTAGGCACAGCCCACGCCGCCGCTGTCCTACCTTGTCAAAAACAGGAACATAGGAAGACACATGAGGTTTGATTATTTCTGCCTCCCAGTCTTCATCTCCCATGATGGCTTCCAGGCCTCTGGTTAGAAGAAAAGGGGGAAGAAAAGACACACAAAACGGGCACTTTGGGGCAACCCCAACTTTTGACCCGGGAGCGCAAATCCTCTCCCCGTCCGGGAGGCGCCCCTGAAAGCCCTCAAGCGGCGTCTGAGCGTTTGCAGTTGTTTTCCCGCCTTTCTCTGGTGTGTGTGTGTGTGTGTGTGTGTGTGTGCGTCTGAGCGTTTGCAGTTGTTTTCCCGCCTTTCTCTTGTGTGTGTGTGTGTGTGTGTGTGTGTGTGTGTGTGTGTGTGTGGTGGCGTCAGGATCGCAACCCCAGCGTTCCTTAAACCCAACCACTCCAGCGACCACCACGGCCCGGCGGGGGCTCACCTCCCCACCCCTCTACACCTATTCTAGCATTCTCTTTACCTTCAAAGGGTCTTAACAGCAATGGCCGAGGGGGAGGCCTGGAGATGGCGGCCTTCGGGCGCGGGGCGGGGCAGGAGCCCCAAGCCACTTAAGGAAGGGCAATTTGTTTCTCCAAGGCACATCTGTCGGCCCCAGGTACAGTCATTCCCGCTCAGAGAGCAGGTCACGCCAGGGCTGGTCAAAAAGCTTCTTTGAGCCCTCCAGGCGCCTCAAACGTGAGCTTCGGGCACCGCCGAGGCTTGAGGCGCCTCGACTTCAAGCAGAAAGGCCCCGAAGGTGGGGCGTCAATCTCCCACCCGTCCCTTCAGGGTGTAGTCTGAGACCCCCTTCCCCCCCTCAAACCTGTTCCCGGGCCCACCAAGCCAGTCAGCTTCAGGCCCCTGCTAAGAAACCTCCGGCCCACTCACCTCTCGGCAGCTCGCTCGCTCTCCCGGGTCCTCGCAGGCACTGATGCCGCTTAAGCGGCTGCGCGTGCGTCAGGTGAGCAGCTCCAACTACAAATGGCCACCAGCGCCGCCAGCCAATCAGCGTCAGATGGGGAGCGTCGTCCCGCCCCCGCAGCTCCCAGCTGCGGCTCCGACTTCCGCACTTTCAAGGCCTAGCAGCCCGGCGTGCTGGCCTGTTCCCCGCGTGCCCGTTGGGCCGGTGGCATAGGAATTTGGCAGCGGGCCATTTGTCTCTAGCTTCTTGAGTAGAATTCTCTCTCTGGTGAGACTCCACTTTTTTTTTTTCTTTGCGAGTGCTGCAAACCAAAAATGTCCACCGCCCTCTTTTCTTCGTGCCAGAAATGAAGCCAGCAGAGTCAGTGCCCCCCCTTAGTTCCCTCGCCCCCATTTCCGCCTTCCCTAGCCGTTGGTCCCCTCTGCTTGCTTATTTCGGACGCCCTGGCTTCACATCCGGGCATTCTCGTGAGCTGAGGCTATGGGGTGGGCGCTAACTTTTCCTTCCCACGAACTCGAGGTTTTAACCGTCCTTTTGGTAGCGGAGAAAGCTAAACCTTCTGGTTCTTACAGATTTGAAGGGTGGAGGGGTGTGTCTTACCGAAGGACACCACTGATCAGAAGAAGCAAGTGTGTGCCCAATAGGTGTGCGTCGACCGGAGGTCACCTGCAGTACTGACCACGCCTGCCCGACAGAGCTCTCGTTAGCCTTGATGCGCTCGTCTCCTCGATCTCCTGTTCCTGTTCGCCTCCGCCGCAGATGTCCGAGGTCTGGGAAATCCCAGTATTTAAGCTCCCCTCCAAAAAAGAAAAAGTAACCACAGACGCCTAAAAAATGTCGTTTACCTCCGTGGCTGTTTATCACCATTTTGTCTTTTTCTGAATCTTCTCGAAGGGATTCCTGAACATCTCAGGACTGCAAATGCCAATACAGTACCAAGCTCAGGGAAACCATAGTGAGGCGCTTTACAAGCTCAGCCTTTTCAGCTTCGAACCATTACTGATTTTTGTCTATCTACCAAAGTGTAGGTCAGGATTTACCTGTTACACTTCTCAAATTATCCTGCAGAGTTGTTTTTAAAACTACGATATTTAACTACCAATGAGGTTAGACTTTTTTTTTTTTTTTTGCTTTTTTGGGTCACACCTGGCGATGCTCAGGGGTTACTCCTGGCTCTGCACTCAGGAATTACTCCTGGCGGTGCTGGGGGGACCATATGGGATGCCCGGGATCGAACCCGGGCTGGCACAGGCCGGCCACGCAAGGCAAACGCCCTACCCGCTGGGCTATCGCTCCGGCCCAGTTAGATTATGTTTTGACAATTTTTTTTTTTTGCTTTGGGGCCACACCTGGTGGTGATCAAAGCTTGCTTCTGGATCTGCACTCAGGGATCACTCCTTGCGGTGTCTCCGTGAATAGTGTCGGGGATGGAACTGGGTCAGCCATTTGCAAGGAGAATGCCCTGTTCACTGGACTATCTCTCCAGCCCAGACAACTGAATTTTTTTTGTATTCCGTGTTTAAGCCAAATTTTTACACCCACTTGAGGCTAGTATTTATTTGAACCACTGTAGATGTATAAGCAAATCATTGGAAGGGCTTTCTGGGGCGCTGCATTTTTATGCAAGATCTGCTATAGTATTTCAGTACGTTGTGAATTGTAACTAGAGACATGGTTTGCTCCCCCAAGGATTCCCTTATTTTATTTCTTATAGCCCACTAATGAGAGGTCATTCTGTGCCTGACCCTTCTGACTGACTGATTCAGCATTATACCCTCCAGTTCAACCATGTAGCAGGAAATTCCATAATTTCATCATTTATTATAGTTAAGTAATATTCTATTAGTATCTCACAGTTCCTTTAGTCATCTATGCTTGGGTTCTTGATTGTTCCAGACGTTAGCTAGTCAGCTGGAGAGCGAGTATAGGAGTTTAGGAGCTTGCCTTGCATTCAGAGAGACAAATACTTAAGGAGAGAAACTGAATGACTCCCCAGGGTCCCATGGATAATAAATGGACAACCAGCTACGCTGGAGAGATAGCCCAACTGGCTAAGCGCGAGCTTTGCATGCAAGAGGCCTGGGTTCTATCCTTAGCACTGTATGATTTCCCCAAGCACTGTTAGGAGTGATTCCTGAACACAGAGTTAGAAGTTACCCAAATGCACTGCCGAGTATGGCTCAACAAAGAGCAAAAATGAACAAAATAAATGGACAGCCAGGGAAGAGAAGAGATAGTATAGTGAGTAAAACATTTGCCATGTACGTCCCAAGGGCAGGCGGAAAGCTACCAGAAAAGTGTTTTAAGGACAATAAGTAGGATTTAGAGAGACAAAAATCCATGTTTCTTAAAACATGTGTTCTAATGCCAACCTAGAACTGAGCATTAAATAGAGGCAAAAATATACACATGACAACCCTTTAATGTATGTTCTGTAATCCATAGTCTGGAGGAAAAGGAAAAGAGAAAGAGAGAGAAATGGAAAGAAATAAAGAACCTGCCATGGAGGAGGGGCTGGGGAAGGGGGAGGGAACCGGGGACGTTGGTGGTGGGAGATGGGCACTGGTGGAGGGGATGGGTGCTGGAACACTGTATGACCAAAACCCAAATATGAACTTTTTAATTGTATATCTTTGTAATTGTAAAAATAAATAAATTTTAAAAAAAATAAAAAAATAAATAAAACATGTTTTCTAAAGTGTGGTATATTTGGCCAACAATTTTAAGAAACATGGAATTTTTTATTTTTATAATTAGGTATTTATATTTACTATGGTTTTAGTATTAGAAAACTTAGCCTAAAAACCCATGGTTTTTGAAATGTAACTGCTTAGATGAAGTTAGAGGGATCAGAGAGTATAACAGGTAAGGCATTCGCTTTCACCGTGGTCAGCCTGGGTTCAATCCCTGGCATACCGTATGGTTTCCAAGTTCCACCAGGAGTGTTTCCTGAATGTAGAGCCAGGAATAATTCCTGAGCATTGCCAGGGGTAGCACAAAAAACAAATAAATGAAAAGAAAGAGAGAGGAAGGAAGGAAGGAAGGGAGGGAGGGAGGGAGGAAGGGAGGGAGGGAGAGAGGGAGGAGAGAGAGAGAGAGAGAGAGAGAGAGAGAGAGAGAGAGAGAGAGAGAGAAAGGAAAGAAAGAAAGAAAGAAAGAAAGAAAGAAAGAAAAGAAAGAAAGAAAGAAAAGAAAGAAAAGAAGAGAAAGAAAGAAAGAAAGAAAGAAAGAAAGAAGAAAGAAAGA
>JAJIBD010014375.1:0-24942 GCA_021461705.1 Cryptotis parvus
GGGTAGGGAATCAGGGACATTGGTGGTGGGCAGTGGGCACTGGTGGAGGGATGGGTGCTGGAACACTGTATGGCCAAAACCCAAATATGAACATTTTTGTAATTGTTTAAAAAATAATTAATTAAAAAAGATTATAGTGTTTGGAAAAACTTCTAGTATCTAAGTGCAAAGACACAAATACGATCAACATCCACAAAGGATCGAGCTATTGACTTGAAGCATGGTGTCAGGAGATATCAATGCTCCATTGGCCCCTGTGAAATGGGCAGGGAGTAGGTGCATCCAAGGCCAGTCTGGAAAGTAGCTTTGTTGATATTCCTCTCCAGGAAGAACGTGCCAAGGTGGAATGAGGCATGTAAGACATTTACTAAATAAATAAAGTGGAGAAGGTCCAGGAGAAGGAGCTGGGGCCAGGAGCAAAGACACACTCCTCCTGGAGCAGATGCTGGTAGGCTCTTATCCCTGCCCTTAGCTGCAGCAGAGGGCCCTTAACTAAAGACTCACTGTGCTTTCGGGAGAAAAATGGCATCTTAAACTCTTTCCCACTATCATTGCTTGGGTTTCTGAGAGGAACAGGATCTTCTTTGACTATGACATCCCATGTCACCTGTGAAATGTTGACTGAGGACAATGGCTCTCTGGGCGATATTGTCAGCAACAGCAGAGGCTACTTCTGTGTTCAGAAATCACTCCTGGGAAGGCTGAAGGGACCATATATGATGCTGGGAACTGAACTCCATTGACCGCACTCAAGGACAGCACCTTGTCCACTGTACTCTCTCTTCAGTCTCTCAAGTATTTATGACTTGAATTATCACAAATGCTTTCGGACAAGACTCAGTGCTTCATGGACAAAATATTTTTTTTCAAAAATTTAATAAACTTCAGATATATTTGTTTCCTATCATCTCCAAATGCCAAAGAGCCCCACCCATAGAATTTTTTTTTCTCAATATAACACATTAGCTTATTTTGCTTCCTTGCTGGCTTGGCCTATGCCTCTCTTCAATCTTTACTTTTGTCCAGTGAGGTCACCAGAATCTAGGCTTGATTATTATTAAGTCTATATTTCAACCAAATATTTTTCAGGAGGCTGGATATCTTTGTAGGAGATATCTGAGCAACAAAGTCTCTCCTTACTTGTCTCAGAGCCTTTCTAAATCTATGAAGTCTCACCTGTCTATACTTACTCTTTTCTTTTAATTTCTCCTAGTCTATCTATCCATTCTTGACCACATTAATTTTTTAATCACATTAATTTTTTATTGGCTTATGCACCAAGGAGCAATGAACACATGAAATTTTGCCTTTTCTGTAAAGTTTTCCTTAAGACTTTGTGTCCAATAAACACATTTATCCAGTTTATTATCCCAGACAACTGAATGGCCAAATGGTTCATCACTACAACTAAGGCATCCAGAATTCAAATCTAACTGCTTACACAATGCTACATAGTTTGAGTTTCTCTTAGGGTAGAGTCAAGGTTCTAGGTACCAACTCAAAATAATAATAGGGGTGGCCTAAACCTTAGAACAAAAGAACCAAAACAATTCAGTATCATGAGGGCACTGCAAGTTTCTTTCTTTAGTTCACATGAAACTTTCTAGGGTGACTATTTCAGATGGACTGAGATTCAGGAGCAGTTGACAGAAGGTCTATCATCTTTAGCATTTGACTTTGAAGATGGTTTTCTAGTTTTTAACAAAGTTGTTCATGATAATTTGTTACAGACCTTCAATATTCAAACACCAATCCCACCACCATTGCAGCTTCCCACCACCATTATTTCCAATTTCTCCAACCATTCCTTATGCCTGCCCCTATAGCAGACCCTCAAATATTTATTTTATATTACTTGTTATAAATAATTTGCTGAAAAAGATCAAAGAATGTTTCCTTAGAAGAAAATTAGTTAAGACTGTTAAATCTCTGTTAAATCTCCTTCCTTATTCAAGGGCCTAATAAACCCTATAGTCATTAGGCCCTTGTATAATGAATTACTAATGTGTTGTTACAGGATAGGCAAAGCGTATTTATATTTTGTTACTGTTTGCCTTCTCATTTACATGCCATTAAATGTGGTGTGCTACTTGGTTTATCAATATTGGAAAGTCTGAGAATTTGTGTGGCCTCCGACCAGAAGAACAAGGAGATGGAGGGAGGTAGCCCATCCCTGACTCGGTGAAAGGCCGGAGATTTCAGTCACAAAACCTCCATACCTGAGTTTTTCCAACAGATTTATTTCTGGGTGGGGCTTGTCTGAGCAGTGGAGTCTGGCCTTAGGAACATGGTGGTGATTATGGAGTGTGGAAGTTTTTGGCTGCTGGTGCTCAGTTTCAGTGGGTGGGAATCACATCTGTTCCCCTCTGGGGTGCCCCAGTAGACTCACCCTGGCATGGGGTCCAGACGCATTAAGATGGCTTTGATCATCACCATTTCAAGCCTAAAGAGCACAGAGGTGGACACTCTGAAGCCTAATAGCAGTACGGATGCCATTCACATAACATGCAGGGAATGTGGCTAGCCTTGTGACTTAGCTACAATTCTCCAGTATGCAACATACACATTACTATTTACTTATCACCTAGTATACCAACTATCAGAAACAATGATAATTGAACGTATTATCTTGCTTAAATTATAATTACAAACTGGACAAGTGGATTAGACACAATTTCCCCAACAGAGTTGATATCACTTTTCCTAGCTCACACACTTAGTAAATGTCAGAGATAGATATCACACAAACACAGATAAGTCTGACTCCAAAAACCATCTTTTTCTACTCTACCACACACTGTGAAGAAAATTGAATTTATTTAGACTTAGGCAAAGGGATGTCAAAACTAACCTTGTTTATAACTTTCAAAAAGTAAAATGTGACACTCTTTTGTATTGTGGTTAAGCCTCAATATATACAAGCCATCTGTTTAGCTGTCAGTTTTTCCTGAAATCTCTGGATCTTGATGTATTCAATCACATATATATTTATTAAATAAGAGGTCACTGGCTTTGAGCAAGTTTCACACATAAGTTTGGAGGTTCAGGAGATAAAAATGAGAACCCATAGTTGCTTTCTGTCTGAGAGAGAGAGACAAGTAAGATGTAAGTTTGACTGAGAGACAGACATGTAAATAACCAACTCAATGGAAATCCAGATTTCATTAAATAAGATATAAAACATCATAGCGACCAAAAGAAAACACTAAACCTTACATAATCCATATGTCTTACCCTCGAGGTGTTGCAGGTGTGGATTCAGTGCCCGACTGTGTCAGCAGGTGGCAGACAGGAAACAGGCTTGCCTAAACCTAGGGCTCTGCCCCGTGGGCCCTGGCTGGTTGATGGTCTGACATAGAAAAAGAATAGGTCCTCTGGGATGACCCCAGAGCCATGGCAGAGCCTAGCAAGCTACTCGTGGTATATTCAATATGCCAAAAACAGTAACAATAATGGACCTCATTCCCAACAAATGGAGATGTTACTGGTGCCCACTTGGGCAAATCAATGAACAATGGGAAGACAAGTGACAATCTATATGTTGGTGTTGGATGACAGGCCTAGCTAGCTTGGGAGCTTTGCAGTTTTATTCACTCACAGCTTAATCTATTTACATGTTCTTAAGTGGGGGTTCATACTAATGGGATCTCTCTTCTATGTAAACACTGATGGAGAGTGTGGCAGTTATAGAAGTTACCTTGACTCTGAATGAGTAACTTATTATTATATTATTATTGACTTATTATTATACATCTACTAGGACATCTATGTTATCTAGATTGGGCACAGCTCCTCTTTATACCCAAATGGTCCCAGTGTGGGACAGTTAGAATTTACCAGAAGACTGCCACCCTATCTAAGTTGAGACCATCCTTAAGATTATAGGAATGATCATACAAGTTTGCCCTAAAGCAGGTGAGTGTGACCCTTTCAGTGTACAGAGAACAAGATACTCAGAATTACCCTGGTGCAGATAATAAATAAGAAGGACCTTGTGGGTACCATCTAGATTACATGAAGCCCATGAAATTAAGATGTATTTATTACCTTATACCAGTCCCCCTCTCTCTCTCCAGTGTTTTACATAAGAGATAATCTTGGAAGAAGGGGTTAGTTCTTGGCATAATTGTTTTTGAGGTACACTCCTCTTTGGTAGGACTCCTCTTTGGTGGCTCCTCTTTCGTAGAACTCCACTCTCGTTAGTGGGATTCTCTCTCTGGTGGGATCCTCTTTGGTAGGAGATTTGGGCTCTTGTGTAAGGTCTAAGTTCTGACCAGAGCTAGAGGTCTTCTATTATATTGAATTGTGGTGCTAGAGCTTTTTATACTATTAAAAGCCTTTTTGGAACTGCGCTGGACTCGTGAGTTTTCATCCGTTCCCTGGTGGTCTCTGAGGTAGAAGAGATCGTCTTTCCTGATACTGTTGGGGACCCCAATGGCTCCCCAACATGTTGGCAGAGACATGGCACCTCGAAGGAATGGATTCATGATACGTGGTGGGGGCAGGGATGAGATACATTACATCTGAAATGTCTGTTTGAAACTCAAGTGCAGATACCCAGTGGGAAATCGTACAGAGCAAGTGTGGTGAGGAAGAGAGCTCTCCAGAGGAAGTGCAGTGCTAGCTTTCATGGCTCACACCATGGAAGTCACACTAAACTGAAAACAAAAGTACTTCATTAAATGGCCTCTGAGCAGGAAAATTTCAAAGTGCAGGCACTACATTTCCTGCATAATAGGAAGATGGAGGGAGACTGAGTTAATCATGCTGTTACTATGCCAACCAACAGAAGGGAATGAGTTTTAAGGAAACAAAGTGTGGGGTAGAAGGAAATTTTAAAATGTAAAATTTCATTCAGGTTCTCAGGCAGTCCTCAATTGATGCAGCATCTCCTCTCTTTTGTTTTATGAACTTTCCTGAGAGTTTCCTGAAAGATATAAACCCTTCCCAAGATGCAGAAGCACACTTCAAGGTGACATTTCAGAGACTTACACTTATCCTCTTGGGGACCCCCTCATTAGTTATTATTACATAACTTTTCCCATTCCTTCTCCATGTTATCTAATTAGATGGGGGTTTTTTTTTGTGCATTTTAAATTTTTGTTATTGGGGCCGGAGCGATAGCCCAGCGGGTAGGGGTTTGCCTTGCACTCGGCTGGCCCGTGTCGGCCAGGGTTCGATCCCGGCATCCCATATGGTCCTCCGAGCACTGCCAGGAGTGATTCCTGAGTGCAGAGCCAGGAGAAACCCCTGAGCATTGCCGGGTTGACCCAAAAAGCAAAAAAAAAAAAATTAAATTTTTGTTACTTTTATTATTTATTTATTTATTTGTATTACTTCTTAAGTAATCTGTCAAGAGGTGGCAACGGATTTGTTATAGTTTGGAAAGGTGATCTTGGGATTATGGTTGATTTTATTATGGCATAAATTCATGTAATTTTATGGGCTGGAGTGATAGCGAAGTGGGTAGGGCACTTCCTTGAACATGGTTGACCTGGGTTCAATCCCCAACATCCCATATGGTCCAGTGAGCCTACCAGCAGTGATCCCTGAGTGTAGAGACAGTGCTAAATCCTGAGTACAGTTAGGTATGGCCCAGAAACAAACAGAAAATTTAATGTAATCTTAGACTGTCTCTTTAAGTAAAAATGGGAAACAAATTAAATTGACCTGTTCTTGGTCCTGAGATTGTTAAGAGGCCATGATTCCTTTTTTTCCTCTTTTTTATTGTCATATCTTTTGTGTGTGAATATATATATATATATATATATATATATATATATATATATATATATATATATATATATACACATATATATAATTTTGAGGCTCCCTAGATAAAGCTAACATATTCTCTGGACTTCAATTCAGAGGTCATGTAGGCTTATTAAGAACTTGTGTTCCTGGGGCTGGAGCGATAGCACAGTAGGTAGGGTGTTTGCTTTGCATCTCGGCCGGCCCAGGTTCAATTCCCAACATCCCATATGGTCCCCCAGCACTCCCAGTAGTAATTCCTGAATGCAGATCCAGGAGTAACCCCTGAGCATTGCTAGGTGTGACCCAAAAAGAAAAAAAGAACTTGTGTTTCTGATGATATTTCTATTTGCATGGTTCTCATTTCTGCTCTCATTTCCTCCGTAGTTTATTGACTGCCCTTTCAACTGCTTCGTTTATGTTCTCCCTGTATTTTTATTGGACATCTGCTCAATATTTTCGTTGAGCTCCTTAAACATCCTACCAATTTCTTCTCTAATTTCATTGTCAGAGAGATCATGTACATCTGTATTCTTTTTTGAGTCTTCAGGGTCGATTCCTTCATCTGTTCTTCGAGCTGGGAATCTGCGTTGTTTCCCCATGGTGTTGTGGTGTTCAGGGATAGATTCCTCTGGTGTACTATTTCTTTTTTCTTGAGGGTATTACCTTCCCTTGGTGTTGAGTTTCCCAGCGTAGCGGCCCGCCCGCCCGGCCAGCCGCACACCCCAGGGGAGGCTGCCTGAGGCAGAGTTCAAAATGTCCGTTTACTTCTGGTTCCACTTGGACTTCTGGAGGTTGTAGTTCCACCTTCTGCCGAGACCTGGGGCTCTACCACGGCCCCAGGCGCCCGCCCGGCCAGCCGTACACCCCAAGGAGGTTACCTGAGGTGGAGTCAGGCCGGTGTGAGAGTTCAAAATGACCGTTTACTTCCAGTTCGCTCCGGACTTCTGAGGGGTTGTAGTTCCATCTTCTGCAGAGACCTGGGGCTCTACCATGACTCAGGCTCCCGCCCGGCAGCCCGTACACCCCAAGGAGGTTACTTGAGGTGGAGTCAGGCCGGTGTCTTGTGTTTCTGAATAAGGGGAATTAAATGCTTTTTTGAGAAAAATTATATGGTAGATTTAATCCCATATAATGAGATAATGAAAGAAAAAAAATTACTCAAGTCTTGGTAATGAATAGTAAAAACTCTGGAAAAAAAAAGTATTTTCCTCCACAAAATTATAGATCTTAATGATACAAAAATTTTTCATGGTAAAAACTGTTACCTTTTACTTATTATTTAAATTATGCTATTTCCAAGCTCAGTTTTACACATACAATAATGGTTTCCCTTGCACCGAAGAAAAGGTCACTTACTTCTGATATTAATTATAAAAATACCTAGCACACACTTTGCCTTCGTCCTATTTACTGAAAAATAGAGGCCCAATGGAATAAAAATGAGAACTAAATGAAAATCAGAAAATCTAGGATCTTTTCTTTCTTCAGATAATAACACTGTCCATCTAGCTCTTGCTTTTTTTAATTTGTAAACTGAATGCAATGTTTTCCTGCCTATCTGCAAGTAACAAATAAGCATTTTTTTCTCAAGTTTAAGTCTCAGCTTTTTAAATAAAAAAAATAAAACTGGAAGCTCGGACATGGTGCTCCAAATGGAAATGCCATCTTGCTGTAAGCGTAAAACCACGACTGTCTCAAACTCACGTTGAGACAGTGACATGAGTCACTAAGAGTCCTTAGATAAACTGCTACAGGTACAAATGCAAGGGGAGAGCTGAGATCCTGCCAGCACCCCAGGGGAACAGCTGGATTAAGATGAGAATCCTAATAATGAAGGGAAATCCTAATAATGAAGGGCTCATTGTTTTTAAAAGAACTGTTTACAGATTTGAGGCCAGAGCTGCTGGGTTGTTTGACACAAGGAAAAGAAGTTCAGTGTGTGTGTGTGTGTGTGTGTGTGTGTGTGTGTGTGTGTGTGTGTGTGTGTGTGTGTGTGTGTGTGTGTGTGTGTGTGTGTGTGTGTGTGTGTGTGTGGTGGGGGTGGAGGGGAGAAGCCCTTGTGTTTGGCTATTACATAAGGGAGTTTGGATGAAAACAAAAATATTAAAGGAACTAACTATATTAAATAGTTTGCTATAGTGTGAGAGCTTTTTTAATTGAATCCATGTGAAATCCCTTACTATCATCTCTCTTGCTCAGGGCCTCCTGGAGGTGTGTTCTGAGAGAAATGCTACAAGGCTTAGGCAGAACCAAACCAGCGGCTGCCCCTGGAGGGCAGGCAGCTCAGAAAAGTCATGTGAGGATCAGCAGATAAAAAGCTGAACACAGAGGCTCATAAATATCAGTAATTATCTTATTGTAGTAACCAGCCAGCTCCTCAGTCTGACAAAGAACAACAGCTTAGCTACCCACGACCAGGAGGAATAGTTGCATTGTGATACATGGTCATTTAACTCCTCACCATAGGAACACAGGCTGTTTCACTTTTTAAAGCTATGTGGAAAAAACCAGGGTTACATTCAATGTGTGTGTTTCCGTTGTGAAATGTTATTTTTTCTTCCATGTCCTCTGTCAATCAAGATGTATCTCAGCTACCTCTTGTTGTCAATCTTTCGGACATCATCCCCATGCTTCCTGGTTTTCATTCTGACACTCACTCCCTGGCAGTTAGCACTTCTGGTCAGAATAGCATCAGGACCTATACTCAATTTCAAACAAACAATGTTGGCATGTGAATGACTGATTCATCCAAGCCCTTAAAACTTGTGACTTTTTATGAAGATAATTTGAATCCATTTTTGGTTCTCCACCACTTCACCCATAGACTTGATCACTTGATCACTTGAATCCCGTTATTCATCGATTTTCTCGAGCGGGCACCAGTAACATTCCCATTGGCCCCTATCACGTGCCAATGTAGCCCAATGACATCTGGTTGATTCAGGAATATGAAGAGCCTCAAACCATTCCTTCAGGGTCTTGACAAGGAAGTCTGACCATCTTGTAGGTGGGCGGCCACGTGATCTTTTGACATCCCGTGGGATCCAGTCAGTAATGGCTCTAGTCCAGCGGTCGTCTCCAAATCGCATTACATGTCCAGCCCATCTGATTTTCGATGCCTTGGCAAACGAGACAGCATCCCTGATTCTGGAATAGCGACAGAGGTCGGAGCTCCAGATTCCTTCTCTCACTTGAGTGAGGCGTGATATTCCAAGCATTGCTCTTTCAATTCCTCTCTGGGGAGACCTGACTAGCATTCTCGTCCTGCTTTTATAGGGCCCAGGTCTCTGAGGCATATGTTAATGCAGGGAAAATGGTGGAGTCAAAGAGATGTGCCTGGAGCCGGAGGTTCTTTGTCCTTTTAGCTATTTCTTCGATGCCTTTGAAGGCATTCCATGCTGCTCTCTTCCTCCTGCACAGCTCCGATTTTAGGTCGTTCATCATGTTGAACTCTCGACCTACATACACATAACTGCTGCATTCAGAGATGTCTGTTCCATTGAGAGTGAATGGGGCCTCAGGAACTAGTTCAGTTTTCATGAACATAGTTTTGCCTGAGATTCAGCTGTAGACCTATCTCTCCACATTCTTGGTTGAAGTCAGCCAGCATTTGTGCCGCTTGGCTAATGTTTGGTGTTATTAGAAAGATGTCATCAGCGAAGCAGAGGTGGTGTAGTTGCTGACCATCTATCTTCACTCCCATTCCTTCCCATTCTAATTGTTGCATGATGTTCTCGAGGGTGGTGCTGAAGAGTTTTGGTGAAATGGTATCACCCTGCTGAACCCCTCTTTTGACATCAATGATCACTTCCCTTGTAGAATGGTGAGATCCTGGTGGTGAATCCGTAATACAGCTCACAAAGGATCTTGATGTATTGGGTTTGAACACCCTGTTTGGCTAGGGTTTTGATGACTACTTCAGTCTACACAGAATCAAAGGCTTTCTTTAAATCAATGAACGTGAGACAGAGCGGCATCTTGTACTCCCTACAAACCTCAATGAGCTTGGTTACTGTGTGGATATGGTCAATTGTGCTGAATCCTTTCCAGAAGCCAGCTTGCGCGCATGGTTGTCCTTCATCTAGTGTTCTGCCAATCCTGTTCAGGATGACTGGAGTGAATAGCTTGTAGATTATGGACAACAGGCAGATGGGGCGATAGTTGCCAATGTTGTGAATGTCTCCCTTCTTGAACAGTAGAACTGTCCTGCTGGTTTTCCATTGGGAGGGCACCTTGCATTCGGACAGGTAGTGTGTGAAGAGCCAAGCTAGTGTACTGATGACTACTGATGGCAGATTCTTCAGGTGTTTGGGTCTGACTTTGTCTGGGCCTGGTGCTGTTCCCTTCTTTACCGACGAAATGGCATGTCAGATTTCAGAAGGGAGAAAGTTGGGAATGACATATCCATCCTGTAAAATTTGGTATATGGGCAGGTGGATGTGGCTATCAAAGAGATCTGAGAAGTAATGGATAATCTTCTCCATTGCCTTTCTGGAAGATGTGAAAGATCCATCAGGGCGTCAGAGGGCAGTCATCTCAGTCTTATAGTTGGTGAAGGACAGGCGGGCTGTGTGAATGCTTTTCCCGGCTTCTGCTGCATCTTCCAGTATTTCTGATATTCTCTCTTTGAGGTCTTCCTTTATCGCTTCTCTGCACTGCTTTGCAAGCTTGGGCATTAGCATTTGGTCTCCTGAGGCTCGCGCCTTGCCACGTTGGTGAATGAGTTCGAGAGTTTCTGAAGACAGGTGTCCTTTTGTGTCTTTCTCTTGTCATTCTTTGCACAATCATGGAGGTGCTGAACCAGTTGGTTGTATTCTTCATCGATGTCGTCAGTGATGGTATCTTCCCATGTTGCTGCAATGGTGCTAAAGAGTTCCCTGTTGGTGGTCATTCTGGGAGTTCTTAAACTTTGCAGCCTTTTCTCTCCATTGCGTGAAGTAGAATTTTGCACGAAGGAGACGGTGATCCAATCCTATTTGGAATTTTGGGACAACAGCGACATCAGTCAGGCAAAACCGTAAATTGAAGATGATGTGGTCAATTTCATTTGTGGAACTGTCCACCAGGAGATTCCCATGTCCAACGTTTCGCTTCATCCTTCTGGAACTGTGAGTTCCCATGAATGATCTTGGTGGGCATGATGAACTCAGATAGTCTCTCACCCTGTTTGTTCCATTCTAGGATTTGGGTTCCAATGTGGAGTTCTTGAGCCGATCTTCTCGGTCCTATCTTGGCATTAAAATCACCGACTATGATCTTGTAGAAGGTGTGATCTTTTTATAGAACTCCCCAGTTTCATGTAGAATTTCTCAATTTCATTTTCCTTGTATGTGGATGTTGGTGTGTAGACAACGAAGACAGAAATTGCTGGCAGAAGGCCACATCTCTTCAAGTGTAATCATCCTATCCGGTTTGTTAGGCATTCACATGAATCAATGTTGGCCGGCCATGTTAGAGTTGACAAGAACACCAACGCCACCGATGCCTCTTTCGTCACATGTTCCAAGGAACAATTCTTCTCCGGTGTCAAATACAGCGTGATGTGACTGGCGCCTCCTCGTCTCAGTCAGACCAATGATGTCGTATTTGATCTTTTTGCTCTTGTACCATCAGATCCTCGATATATACTTCCGATGACAGCGTCGTGCATTGAAAGTACAGACAGTCATTTTAGTCTTCATTTTGGCAGCCTAGGTTGACCATAGACTATCCAGTTTTATCTACTGGGCATCCACAGCTTGGACCTTAGTATTTCTGATATCTGTAGCCAGGTGTACTTACTGGTTCCTGGCAGAGTATCCAAGAGCAGAGTGAATATAATACACGACTTTCTCTTCACTATATCTGCACCCACAAGTGGAAGTTGGTGAAACTGAATTGAGAGGGTTAGATCCAGTAGTGCCTAAATACAGAGAAATAAGACAGACAATGTAGTCCTCTCCAAATGTCTCGTGGACCCCTGTCCTACCCCTTCAGTCCCTACCTTCAGAGACAAAGAAGTTTGGAAAAATGAGGAGAAAGATTCTGAGTTCCCCATCTTTGACTCAATTATATGAGGGTGCACATGCAGCTACCACACAGTGGGTGGTAAGTAGGAGTGAGAGCAAATAGTGTCCACCCTGCTACAGCCAGTCATATTCTCTGAGGCTTATGGTAGTGGTTCATGTATAAGGGCAACCAAACATAACAGACCAACATCCAAAATTATTATCAAATGAATCAGAAACCAAAGATTAGTAACTGGTTATTTTCAGAACTGAACTGAGTTCCTGCTTTCTATTAAAACACTCAGTAGCTGTCTCTGCCTCAGGTATTCTCCCTGGGGTGTGCGGCTGGCGGGCGTGCACCTGGGGTCGTGGTAGAGCCCCAGGCCTCAGCAGAAGGTGTAACTACAACCCCCAGAAGTCCGAGTGGAAGCGGGAAGTAAACAGACATTTTGAACTCTCACACCAGCCTGTCTCCGCCTCAGGTATTTTCCCTGGGGTGTGAGGCTGGCAGGGCGGGCGGCTGCTCATATGGCCGCTTATTAATACAAAAACTAGGAAATTCAATACCAAGGGAAGGTAATACCCTCAAGAAAAAAGAAACAGTACACTAGAGGAATCTATCTCTGAACACTGCAACACCATGGGGAAACAACGCAGATCCCCAGTTCGAAGAATAGATGAAGGAATCAACCGTGAAGACTCAAAAAAGAATGCAGATGTGCAAGATCTCTCTGACAATGAATTTAGAGAAGAAATTGGTAGGATGTTTAAGGAGCTCAACGAAAAAATGGAGCAGATGTCCAATAAAATACAGGAGAACATAAACGAAGTAGTTGAAAAGGCAATCAATAAATTATGGGAAGAAATGAGAGCAGAAATGAGAACCATGCAAATAGAAATATAATCGTTTAAAAACTCAGTAGATGAAATAAAAAACACAATAGGGGCTCTCAATAGTAGGATGACAGCAGCAGAAGAGAGAATCAGTGAGACTGAAGATGAGCTGCAGAATGCACTCAGAGAACTACATAAGATGGAAAAAAGACTGGAAAATGGATCAGCAACGGAACAGAGAACAATGGAATGAAGCCAGGCGGAACAGCATAAGAATCATCGGCATCCCAGAGGAACAGGAAAGTAACCCCAAGGAAATTAAAACAGTTAAACATATCCTGGCTGAAAAGTTCCCTGAGTTAAAGGATGAAGCCATCCAGATCCAAGAAGCCGGACACGTACCAGCAAGAAGAGACCCCAATAGAAAGACCCCAAGACATATCCTAGTCAAAGTAATGGATGCCATAGACAGAGACATAATTCTTCAGGCAGCAAGATCAAAGAAGGAAATTGTATACAAAGGAGCAACCATTCGACTTTCAGCAGACTTCTCAGAAGACACCTTCCAAGCCCGAGAGGCTTGGAATCTAGTAATACCCCCTAGATCTTTATACAGATTCAATGCGGTCCCTATAAAGATACCCATGATGTTCTTCAAAGAAATTGAACAAACACTCCTGAAATTTGTATGGAATAATAAATCCCCCACCAATAGCTAAAGCAATCCTTGGGAAAAAGAAGATGGAAGGTGTCACTTTCCCTAACCTCAAGCTCTACTACAGAGCAGTTGTAATTAAGACAGTGTGGTATTGGTATAGAAACAGACCCGTAAACCTATGGAATAGAACTGAATATCCTGAAACACACTCTCAAATATACAACCACTTAATCTTTGATAAAGGAGCAAAAAATATTAAGTGGAGCAAAGAAAGCCTCTTCAACAAATGGTGCTGGGAAAACTGGAAAGCTACATGTAAAAAAAATGAACTTAGACCCCTTCTAATGCCATGCACAAAAGTCAGATCAAAATGGATTCTAGATCTCAACATCAGACATGAATCTATAAGGTACTTCCAAGAAAATATAGGAGAAATGCTCTACAACATCAAAACTAAAAGTATCTTTAAAGATGACACACCACTGACCAAGCAAATGGAAGCAAAGATAAACAAATGGGATTATATAAAACTAAAAAGCTGCACCTCAAAAGAAATGGTGACCAAGATACAAAGACAATCCACAGAGTGGGAAAGGATATTCACCCAATACCCATCTGACAAGGGGTTAATATCCAGGATATATCAGGCACTGGTAGCACTTCACAAGAAAAAAACAGCCAACCCCATCAAAAAAATGGAGAGAGGAACAGAAGCTTCCAAAAAAGAAGAAATTTGAATGGCCAAAAGGCATATGAAAAAGTGTTCTTTATCTTTAATCATCAGGGAGATGCAAATCAAAACAACAATGAGGTACCATCTCACACCACAGAGACTGGCACACATCCAAAACAACAAGAACAACCGGTGCTGGCATGGATGTGGGGAAAAGTGGACTCTGATCCACTGTTGGTGGGAGTGCCGACTGGTCCAGCCCTTTTGGGGAAAACAATATGGGCATTCCTCCGAAAACTAGATATTGAGCTCCCATTTGATCCAGCAATAGCACTCCTGGGAATATACCCGAGAAACCAAAAAACACATAGTAGAAACACTATCTGTACTTCTTTATTCATCTCTGTGCTATTCACTATAGCTAGAATCTGGAAACAACCTAAATGCCCAAGAACAGAGGACTGGCTAAAGAAACTGTGGTTCATCTACACTATGGAATACTATGCAGCTGTCAGAAAAGATGAAATTATGAAATTTACCTGCAAGTGGATGGACATGGAGACTATCATGCTGAGTGAAATTAGTCAGAAGGAAAAGGACAGATATAGAATGACTGCATTCATTAATAGGATATAACTAGTTACCAGTGTTTTACTAAGTGTGGGGGAATGGCAATGGCAGATTAAAACTCACCATTGAATATACACAAAGAGACTTAAGTGATAAACTCTAAATACTGCAGGGCTAGCCACAATGTGTAAAATAAGAGGGAGAGAGATACAGAGAAAGACAGAGAGAGACAGAGAGAGAGAGAGAAGAAACAGGGGTACCTGCTATTGAGGCAGCCTGGGGGGTGGGCGGGAGGGGGTGGGGTACATTGGTGGTGAAAATGGGGCACTGGTGGTGGGAGGGGTGCTGGAATACTGTATTACCAAGAACCAATTATGAACACCTTTGTAATTGTATGTCTCACGGTGGTATAATAAAAATTTTTTTAAAAAATAAAACACTCAGTAACATGAAGGAAATCATTTTTGTATTGAAATAGAGAGAGCTATAGATAATAGTACAGAAACTGTGGTTGTGGAATAAGGAATACTAAACCCAGGGCTGAAGCCTATGTACTGTGAAGAATGGTGGTAAAGGCACTTGCCTTGCCTGGGGTCAATACTTGGCACCACATGGTCCCACAAGCTCTACTAGGAGTGGTCCCTGTGTGCAGAGCCAGGAGTAAGCCCCTGTGAACCATTAACTGTGGCTCCAAAACAACTAACAAATTAAAATACTAAATGCAAGTAGACTTTGTTAAAGATTCATTGTGATATCCATGGCTAGCAGGAAAGAGTCTTTGATCAATTATTTTAATCAGTGCAGAAGGGACATGGACAGCTTTTGTTTGTCATTAGTTATCGTCAAGGCTATTCATTTCTCACAGGATGCATCATAATTCTGATTATAGTGAATCAGTATAATTTCTATAAACCAATCAGATATTGCATGTGCAGATGATGAACCCATTTTTAAGGCTTTTTAAACTATTGTTATTAAACATGTATTGAAAACCTGATCTCTCCCCTTTAAGTTTCATCAGTAAATGCTTGAGATGAGAGCCTTCTACTGAGAGCATACCACCTACAAGGCAGAGCCTGGCAAGCTACCCGTGCTTTATTTGTTATGCCAAAAACTCGTATTTTGGACCTCAATTCCATGACCTGAAGAATGGTTTGAGGCTCTTTCTGTCCCTTGAGCAAGCATATGCCCTAGGGCTACACTTGCTAGTGACAGGACTTATGCAGATATTACTGGTGCCCACTCGAGCAAATCGATGAACAACAGGAAGACAGTGATACAGTGAGGCAGTGATGTCTTGATAGTGAAAATAAAACTATAAAAGATTAATTTGATCCCGAGAAAGAGAAAAGCAGGGAGAAAGATTTATTTATAACCTTGATCAATTTAATTATGGTGATCCAGGGAGCACAACGCCCCAGAAACAAAGAGTATTGTCCTTAATCTATGATCCATGACTTCTATTCAGGAAAAAAAAAGTTCATTCTCCACAAAATACATTTTCATTGATTCTTATCTTCCCATGATTGTTGCAGAGGCTTTAAAGTAAATAACTTTAATATTTTTAAATCTGGTTTAAAAAATGCAAAATAAGATCATTACTTTTGGTTCACTAGATTATTTATAGATTCCCATAGAACCTGAAAAATCTGGTATTTTCTATTACCAGTGAATCTGAAGATCTGGTATTTTCTGAAGTATTTTTAACACTCATCAGAGCCTCCAATCATGTTACTTTTCTTACAGTCAAGTAAATGCCTAATTAGAACCAAGATCTTTATAGCAAAAGCCATCAAGTCATGCAGTGAACTGCTCTGACACCCAGTAAATTCAGTAAATTTATTAGTTCTACTGATGTCATAGCAGATATAATGATAATACACCCAAGTGCTAATAATACATATGTAAAGTCCTACAATGAAAACATGTAGAACTTTACATATGTATTATAATTCTATAGTGAGATTTGATCGGCAATTCTATATTGAGATCCAGAAGTAGATTAAATGACTGGCATTTAAAGATGAATATTCTAAAATTAGACTAAACACATTTGCCATTGTAAAATCCATCTTTGTTGTAAGGTTTACTAGCCTTTTAGGAGCAGTAACTATTCATTGTGAGGCTGGTGAACCAAGGACAATTACGCAGCTAGTGAGATGAAAACGTTCTTAGTCTTAGTTATTATCATTTGAATGTTGGCCACATACTTACCATACCTCAAACCACTTGTGATTTATTCCCTTCCCTCAAAAATGTATAATCTACTTTAGCCAACCCAATTCTGTTTATCTAAGATAAGAACACACAATCTCCAAGAGACCACAAAGATTTTATTAAGCGATTATCATGGCATCAATAAAAAGTCAGAGGCCTATTAAAACTATGAGGAGAAGAGGAATTTTTAGAAAATATGTAATATATCTAGAGAACTATTTTAGAGTAAAAAGAGAAAAATTTAACAAGACTTCAAGAGATTCTATAATAATTTTAAAATTATAAAAATTAAAAAATCACATTGGGAGTGAATTTCTAGCTGAAAGAATACAAAGAATGCAGCTGGAAAATTCTAAATATGAACCAGGAAACAATGCACTAATTTTCCAAACCTCAAATTCAACTTTGTTTTTACTGATCTGCAAATTAATCAGAGAATTTGGGGAAAAAATAAAAAAATTACAAATTAAAATATTAAGATGAGACAAATCCAAACTATCATAATAGTCTTTAAATCAAATGATAATCACATTTAATTCTACTGGCCTGGTGCCCTTCGAAATGGAGTTGAGCATACTCAATTGGGCTGGTCATAAAACATTTTCCAGGATCTAATAACTTAAGCCTTTCCTAAATATAAAACTATTTTGAGAATATTAAAATACATTTTATAACATCTTAAAGGAACAAAATACTATCTCTACCTCCCTTTCTTATTCCTAATAGTATTCCCATGATAGTTTCAGAAGGGTATCTCCTTTTATATGCCTAAAAATTGAGAATCCAAGCAGGTAATGATTTGGCCAAGACTAAAAAGGTAGAGATGGGTAGCAAGTATATGTCCAAGGTAAATAAACTGTCAGTGGTGCCCAAATTCTGCTAAATAACAGGAAGGGAAGGGAAGGAAGGAAGGAAGGGGAGGGAGGGAGGGAGGGAGGGAGGGAGGGAGGGGTGGGAGAAAGGGAGGGAGAAATGGAGGGAGGGAGGAGGGAGGGAAGGCAGGAAGGGAGGGAAGGAGGGAAGGAGGGAGGGGAGGAAAGGAGGGGAAGGAACAGAGGGGAGGAAAGGAGGGAAGGAAGGGAGGGAGCGAGGGAGGAAGGGAGGGAGGGGGTGGGAGAGAGGGAGGGAGAAAGGGAGGGAGGGAGGGAGGGGAGGGAGGGAAGGGAGGAAGGCAGGAAGGAAGGGAAGGAGGGAAGGAGGGAGGGAGGAAAGGAGGGGAGGGAACAGAGGGGAGGAAAGGAGGAGAAGGAAGGGAGGGAGCGAGAAAGGGAGGGGGGAATAAAGGAAGGAAGAAAGAAAGGAGAGGATGGTAGGAAGGAAGGAAGGAAGGAAGGAAGGAAGGAAGGAAGGAAGGAAGGAAGGAAGGAAGGAAGGAAGAGAACGAGCGAACGAACGAACGAGCGGAAGAACGAGCGAACTCGCTCACAGGAGCCAGTGTTGTAGGGAACATGCAGGGAAAAGCCATGTCTGCATAATTAACCTTGATTTTCATGCAGAGCATAATAGACAGAGCAATTTTTCCTACTCATAAAATGAATAAATTTCCAAAAAGTCTGAGGAATGCAGAAGCTCAGAACAAGAACATTTGGTTTATGTGGTGACTACATTTTCTAACAAAATATGACAATATTTGCACTTCATGAATTTTCATCTCTGCCAGGTTCTGTTATACTAGTGGGAAAGCAGTCATGAAGCTTATGGTGGAGACCAACCTGGATACACGGAGTATGACTGCCCGAACTGAATAAAGGGACAAAATAAAACCATAAGCCAGACTCCAAAATTATAAGGCCAGAGTAAGACAAAATAAAACTGTCTCTCCAGCAGCAATGGGTCTATCATATTAGATGAAAAAATACAACATTTCAGTGAAGCATAAATTATTTCATAGTGATGGAAGAAATTTGACATTAATATAGGAACAACCTATATATAATTTCAGCTTTGATTGATAATGGTCTCATTAATTTTGGTACTATCCTTCGTTTAAATAAAAATTTAAATAAAACATTCTTCAATTATTATAATATACTGCCCCCTGAATAAATGTTTATTATTTATCTATTGTCTTAATAATACTGACCTTAGACTCTGATCCACTGTTGGTGGGAGTGCCGACTGGTCCAGCCCTTTTGGGAAAACAATATGGGCATTCCTCCGAAAACTAGATATTGAGCTCCCATTTGATCCAGCAATAGCACTCCTGGGAATATACCCGGAGACCGAAAAATACATAGCAGAAACACTATCTGTACTTCTTTATTCATCTCTGTGCTATTCACTATAGCTAGAATCTGGAAACAACCTAAATGCCCGAGAACAGAGGCTAAAGAAACTGTGGTTCATCTACACTATGGAATACTATGCAGCTGTCAGAAAAGATGAAATTATGAAATTTACCTGCAAGTGGATGGACATGGAGACTATCATGCTAAGTGAAATTAGTCAGAAGGAAAAGGACAGATAGAGAATGACTGCATTCATTCACTGTATCACTGTATCACTGTCTTCCCGTTCATCATCGATTTGCTCGGAGCCGGCAACAGTAACATCTCCATATGACCTGTCTCATGCAAGTAGAGCCCAAGGGCACCTGCTTGCTCCAGGAACATAAAGAGCCTCAAACCATTCCATCAGGTGATGGGAATGAGGTCTATAACAGTTACTAGTATTTGGCATATCAGATACCACACGGGTAGCTTGCCAGGCTCTGCCGTGTGGGTAGCATACTCTTGTAGTAATCAAAAATCCAGCATTTATTGATGTACCATGCATATGTGATAGGCTGGTCTGCTGGGTGGAGTTCTGACGGAGGGGGAAGTCGGACGTGGAAAACGGAGGTCCCCTCATGGACCACCAGGAGTAATTCCTGAGTGCAGAGCCAAGAGTAAACCCTAAGCACTGCCCGGTGTGACCCAAAAAGAAAAAAATTAACAGGTATGGACTGGTGAGATAGTTACAGCAGGTAAAGGCACTTGCCTCACACATGGCTGACCCAGGTTCAATCCCCGACACCCTGTATGGTCCCAGAGCTCTCTGGGTAGGAAGGTAGCTTAAAATATTGATCACATGCTTTGTATCCAAGAGGCCTGGGTTCAATTCCCTGAGCACCTCCCAGTCTGGCTCAGAAATAAAAATCTGTTAAAACTGACCAGAGATGAGGCTCAGTAGTAGAATCTGTGCTTTGCATGCATGACATGCTGGGTTTGATCCCCTGCTTCCCCCAAACAGACCACAATAGGGGGCTGGGGTAATAGTACAGTGGGTAAGATACTTGCTTTGCACACGGCCAACCCAGGTTCCGATTCCTACATCCCCCCTATGGTCCTCCCAATGCCCTCCAGCAGTGATCCCTGAGGGAAGAGCCAAAAGTAAGCCCTGAGCATCCTAGATGTGGCCCCCCAAAAGGTCAAATCAATGGAAAAAGTATAGAGTTCACTGAACTAACTATATTCAGGAAAAGAGCAAATGTAAGGCCTTGACATCAGACCATCAAAATTAGTTCTGGTTGGTCTAGACCAGTATTCTTCAATCACCGCTCCAAGATCAGAGCTGGCCTGCAGGAAGACTGAAAACCAACCATCTCCTGCCTTGGTTATAGCCGCCAGTCTGTGGACCAGTCTGGAGGGAAATGCCGATCCACAGGAGCTCAGAGGCTGCAGAATGCATGTGAGCTAAATGCCTAAGGAGAGAGTCAAAACCCCAGAACAGGAAGGAGAGCTAGGGGCAAAAGCTCTCCTCTGTGCCCAGAGGCATTCATTAATAGAATATAAATAGATACCAGTGTTTTACTAAGTGTGGCAAATGGTAATGGCAGATTAAAACTCACCATTGAATATACACAAAGAGACTTAAGTGATAAACTCTAAATATCTGCAGGGCTAGCCACAATGTGTAAAATAAGAGGGAGAGAGATGCAGAGAGAGAGAGGAAATGATGGTACCTGCTATTGAGGCACCCTGGGGGTGGGCGGGAGGGGTGGGGTACATTGGTGGTGGAAATGGGGCACTGGTGGAGGGAGGGGTGCTGGAATACTGTATTACCAAGAATCAATTATGAACACCTTTGTAATTGTATGCCTCAAGGTGGTATAATAAAAATTAAAAAAAAAATAATACTGACCTTAGTATTCCAGAACAAGCATTCTGCCTAAGAAACATACAGAGAATATAGTTTGGGAAAGAAATTATTAAGTAAGATATTTTTAATAAAACCTTAAAAAACTTTATGGAGAATTGTGGAAATAATTTTAATCTACTAAGAAGCACTCATAGGTTCATTCATTTGTACCCCTCTGTTCAACTACTGTATGCCATATATTCTGCCCAAATTCTCACATTCCTACTGGTGAGTTGCATTACTCTTTAGTACTAAACTTTTAACATAGAGTGTATACAACTGGCTAAAGATTAAAATTTTATTTCCTAGAGTCTTGGTCCAAAAACAGTGTAAAAGAAAACCATTTAGTAGTTGGCCGACACAGGCCTGAACTCAACAGAACAGCCTGACCCAGTACTCTGAAAGACAGAAATAATTTAAGCAATGCCTATTTAAAAAAAAAAGCCGGTTTGATCTAAAGCAGTTACTCCTCCAACCCAACTTCATGGAAATTAATAGCAGAGAAAAACCGAAGATTGCAAAGTAGGTCCTAAGAAGTCTAAAAGGTATTTTACAGTTTTCCAAATATGTCTCTGTCCTAAGCAATGTGTTTACTTTGCTCATTTCTGAAATATATAAAAGAATCACACTACACATCTCCAATTAACTGATTGAATTAAAATTTCTATTTCAGACTTTTTACTTATATCTTTGAAGATTCAACCATTTTGTGTGCAAGAGAAATTCATTCTTCTTTGGTGTTACATACAATTTCAATACATGATCAGCATACCATACTTTCCTGTCACTTGTCACTTGTCTTCACATTTTTCATTGATTTGCTCAAGTGGGCACCAGTAACGTCTCCGTTCATTGGGAATGAGGTCCATTATTGTTACTGTTTTCGGCATATCAAGTACACCACAGGTAGCTTGCCAGGCTCTGCTGTGGCTCTGGGTTCACCCCAGGGGGCCCAGTCTTTTTCTCTCAGACCATCAACCATCCAAGGCCCACGGGGCAGATACCTGGGTTTAAGAGAAGCCTGTTTCCTGTCTGCCACCTGACAATACAGCCATGTTTTTTCCTACAAATATAATACTATAAGCACTTTGATCTTGCACCAGATTTTCTTCAAAGAAATTAGTTAGGCGAATTATGTGAATATAATGAATCATATATGAGACCATGAACTTTACTACTCTCCAGGTTGTGTCATTTTACATTTCACCAAAAATATATTTCTGAGCTCTCATTAGAACACCTCATCAGTAATGATTTTTACTATATATTAAGTGGATATACGTTTAGAAGTTATATATCTTAGTTAATCATAAACTGTATTCAGGATTGGGGGGAGAGTACAGAGGGCAGAGCTCATTATCTCTGTCACCCCATATTCCCCCTGAGTCCCTCTAGGAGTGATCCCTGAGGACAAAGCCAGGAGTAAACACTGAGCACAACCAGGTGTGGCCCAAAAACAAAACAAAAAAAGTCAAACCCTACTTGTATTATACAGAAACACTTTCCTTACCAAAGTAATGTATATGTGAAACATTTTTATATTTATATTGCTATCCAAGTCTTCATGCTCTCTCTTTCGACTGCTATGCTTGGTATATTTTAAAATCCCTTCCAGGTCTTCTCAAATAGTGTGAATTTTATTTTTTATTTATTATAGTCTATATACACTTACTTTTTTTTTCTTTTTTGGTTCACACCCAGCAACGCTCAGGGGGTTACTCCTGGCTCTACACTCAGGAATTACTCCTGGAAGTGCTTGGGGGACCATATGGGATGCCGGGGATCGAACCCAGGTCAGCCGCATGCAAAGGCAAATGCACTACCCGCTGTGCATTTGGCCCCTACTATTGATCATACTCTGGCCCCTACTATTGATCATCGATATATCTGCATTTTATATCTTTCAATGTATTGCTTTAAAACCTGACTCTATTTTTCTAATTATCTTGCTACTGCTTGCCTATTTTGCCTCTATTTTATTTTAATTAATAATCTTTTATTTTTATACAGTTTATTTTCTTTTTTTGGGGGCAAGATGGTTTGGACCACACCCAACAGTGCTCAGGACTTACTCTAGGCTCCATACTCAGGATCATTCCTGACAGGGCTCTGGTTACCACACGCAATACTGGGGAATCAAACCAGGGTCAGCTGCATGCAAAACAAGCATCGTGTTTCCTGCACTATCTTTGGTCCTAACCTGATCATTTTCTGTGGTCACTCTAAAAATTATACAATGCATATTTACATTTTAAATACTAAAGTTATTTCATTTAAGTCCTTCAAACAAGAAAAGAACTACAGAATCCTGAGACCTAGTGTGTGGTTCATGAGCCACTGCTAATGTCCTTATTTGGGGAGTACGATTGGGAAGAACATGCTCAGTGCCCACCCTGCACCAACTGTGGGACAGACTGCAGAAAAGGGATGGACCTTGCCCCCAATTTGACTCAGATGCTAAGACTGATGATCACACACACACACACACACACACACACACACAGACACACACACACACGGTGGAAAGAATCCTCTAACTCATGTTATGAGACTTGCAGGGTAAATGCCAAAGTGAAAATGGCAACAAAAACAAGAAAGGAAATTGGCTTGGAGTCTCAACCATGGGCTTGTACTCTGAGCTGGACACATTTGTCCAGGCAGCCCTACCCTGTGGCTGAATATGTGGAACAGGAGTTACTATGACATGTGTGGTCATACATACAAAGGGTAGACAGTTCAATAGTCAACACATGCTCTGCATGCCTCAGGACTTGAGTCTGAGCCCCTGCACCAACACCCAAGCCTATCCCTGTGCTGCTACAAAATTCTGTGCTTTAGAGTTTAAATAGGGCTACTATCACTAATATCATTCTCCTCATCAAACATCTCATTTTCCTTAAATCTGCTCTTTTTATTTATTTTTTTGTGATATCAATCTGGTGCCTTTATTTTTTCGAGTAATTATACTACCGTGAGATATACAATTGCAAAGATATACAATTAAAAAAGTTCATATTTGGGTTTTGATCATACAGTGTTCCAGCACCCAACCCTCCACCAGTGCCCATCTCCCACCACCAACATCCCGGTTCCCTCCCCCTCCCCCCAGCCCGCCTCTATGGCGGTTCTTTATTTCTTTCCCTTTCTCTCTCTTTTCCTTCCCTTCCAGACTATGGATTACAGAACATACATTAAAGGGTTGTCATGTGCATCTTTTTGCCTGTATTTAATAAATATGCTCTTTTTGAACCCAACCAAAAAAGATATTATTGTTTCTGTGATTGCATACAGATGCTGTTCTATACAGGCAACAATTTCCCTGAATGCCATTTCTTCTATGACCTACCTTTGTCTGTGGCCAATTTCTTCTTTATCAATATCTTACAGATTTCTTTGTTGTTCTATATTTGTACATAATATGCCTGTGTCTGGAGCTGCAGTTAAGATCTTCTTTAATAGACGAATAACCTAAATAGAACAAAAACAAACATTTAGAATGTAAGGCCAAATTAGTGCTTGCTAGTAGGGAAGGAGAAAGGAGGAAGGTGAAATCTGGGAAGAGGGTCAATGTATGGTGGAGAATAGAAGCAGACTTTGGTGGCGAACTTAATGTAACATATACAAATGTTTATTTATAATGATTGTCGGGGAAGCAGCTGGGGTCCCCAACAGTGCCGGGAAGCGGAGTTCCCTTCTACCTCCAAAGCCGGCAGGGAATGGATAAAAACTCAGGAATCTGGCGCAGGTTTTAAAATGCTTTACTTATCACAGGTTCAGGCATACAAATCAGCAATAGGAAAAACCCTGTGCTTAGGATTCCCGGCTAGAACCCCAGACACCTGTAGGCCAAGATGGCAGCCACCACGTGTTAAGGCCCTGTAGAGTGGAGACAAAGACAAGACTCCCAAGAAGAGTGCGGAGCCACAAAAGAGAACCCAAAAGAGAGAGCAAGAGAGGAAGCAGGCTAGTTGTATACCCCTGCAACTCAGACCTCCCACTATTATGGGAAGCCAGGAGGGTCAAATGCCCTCAGGTAATTCTTCCCAGCACCTCATCTAGGCCCTTTTATATGCTAATGTTTTGAGCCAAGATCTGCCTGGAAATGCCTTTATAGTGTAGAGAAGGGG
>JAJIBD010014376.1:0-23525 GCA_021461705.1 Cryptotis parvus
CCCTCCTCTCCTGTCCTCTCATCCCCTTACCTCTGTTTCCTCTCCTCTCTCCTCCTCTCTCCTTCTCTCCCTCTACCCCCCTCCCTCCCCTCTTCTTTTCTGTCTTTCATCTTCTCTTGTCTTTCCTCTTGTCTTTTCTTTCCTCTTCTTTTCTCCCTTTTTTCTTTCTTTCTTTACCTTTTTCTTTTCTTATTTCTTTTTTCTTTACTTTCTCTTTCTCACACCTGATGGTGCTCAGAACATATTCCCAGCTCTGCACTCAGGAATCACTCCTGGCAGGTTTTAGGGGACCATTTGAGGTTCCAGGGATGGAGCCGGCATCAGCAAGACATTACCCAGCCTCATCCTGTTTCTTCCCCCGCCCACAGAGGCCAAGGACTTGGGGCTCCCTCGTGGTGGAGTCCTACAGTACTGGAGATGGAACCCAGAACTCCCACAGGCAAAGCTTGGGTTCCAAGCCTTCGAGTTATTTATTTATTTATTTATCTATTTATCTATTTATCTATTTATTTATTTATTTATTTATTTATTTTTGCTTTTTTGGGTCACACCGGCAATACTCAGGGGTTACTCCTGGCTTTGCACTCATGAATTACTCCTGGCGGTGCTCGGAGGACCATATGGGATGCTGGTGATCGAACCCGGGCCAGCATGGGCCAGTCGCGTGCAAGGCAAGCGCCCTACCCGCTGGACTATCGCTCCAGCCCCACCTTTGAGTTTTTTTCCTGGCCCTTTCAACATTTTTTTAGTAGGTGTTGGGCTTTGGAGTCATACCCAGAAGGGATCAGGTACTTACTACTCTGGCTCTGTGCTCAGGGGCCATTCCTGGGAGCGCTGGAGATCCTACGTGACACTGGGGAGAGACACGGCTCCCACATGCTCGCACCCATCTGCCCAAACATTGTGTTCCTCCTTCTTCCCTGTGATGAAGACTATCAAGATACTTGGATCAGGAAGACAGGAGTAAGGCACTTGCATGTGACTGACCTGGATTCCATCCCGACACTGCCATTTCCTGAGTACCACCAGGAGTGATCCCTGAGTACAGATCTAGGAGTGTGGTCAAGCGCAGAGCCAGGAATATCCTTGAGCACCGAGCTAAGAGCGATCCTTCAGCACAGGCCAGGAGTAAGTCCTGAGCTCAGAGTTGAAAGCAAGCCTAGGGGGGCCCAGAGCAATAGCACAGCCGGTAGGGAGTTTGCTTTTTGCATGCGGCCGACCGGGTTCGATCCTCAGCATCCCATATGGTCCCCCAAGCACCGCCAGGTGTAATTCCTGAGTGAAAAGCCAGGGTAGGGGCCGGAGTGATAGTCCAGCGGGTAGGGTGTTTGCCTTGGGGCCGGCCCATGCCGGCCTGGGTTAGAGATTCCCGGCATCCCATATGGTCCCCGAGCACCGCCAGGAGTAATTCCTAAGTGCAGAGCCAGGAGTAACCCCTGAGCATTGCCGGTGTGACCCAAAAAAAGAAAAAAAAAAGAAGCAAGCCTAGGGGTCTGCCAGGGGTCTCCCCACCATATCTACTCTCTAAGTGCCTGAGAGACAGTATCACAGGATTAAGCCTGTGATGTATGAGGCCTGGGTTTGATCCCCAGGACTGACCCCCCCAAGCACAGAGCTGGAGGAAGTCCTTGAGTCCGTATTTGGGGTGTGGCTCCCAAATGAAATAAAACAAAACTGTCTTCCCTCGGGGTCAGAGAGGTAGCTTGGCCCGAGCATGGTTTCAGTGTGTGAGATCCCCGAGTTTGATCCCCAGAGCACCCCACATGGTCACTGCAACCTCTAGCACCATCCCCTCCACCACTGCGCCTCTTTTTCGGGGGTAACACCTAGTGATACTCAGGAGTTACTCTTGGCTCTGCACTCAGGACTTACTCCTGGCAATGCTCAGTGGATCATGTGGGATGCGGGGACTGAACCTGGGTTGGCTTGTGCAGGGCTAGCGCCCTACCTGCTGCTCTATTACTCCCAGCAATGCTTCCAGCTCCGTATCACACCATCTTTTTGTCTAGAGAGGCTTTGCTTTTTCTATATTTTTCTTTATATATAAACAGTAACAATAATGGACCTCATTCCCAGCGAATGGAGACGTTACTGGTGCCCGCTCGAGCAAATTGATGAACAACGGGAAGACAAGTGACAAGTGACATATACATTTCTTTATATATTTGCTTTTTTGGGTCACAACCTGCAATGCTCAGGGGTTATTCCTGGTTCTGCACTCAGAAATTACTCCTGGCAGTGATCAGGGGACTATATGGGATGCGGGGATAGAAGCTGGAGTGACTGGGCCGGCGAGCGATAGCCCAGCGGGTAGGGTGTTTGCCTTGCATGCGGCCGGCCCATGCCGGCCGGGGTTGAACCCCGGCATCCCATATGGTCCCCGAGTACCGCCAGGGGTAATTCCTGAGTGCAGAGCCAGGAGAAACCCCTGAGCATTGCTGGGTGTGCCCAAAAAGCAAAAAAAAAAAAAAAAAAGAAGCTGGGTATGACTGCATGCAAGGCAAATGCCCTCCCTCCTGGACTATTGCTCTGGCCCCCTTATATTTTTTATGTTTTCTTTTCTTTTTTGGGTCACACCCGGCAATGCTCAGGGGTTTCTTCTGGCTCTGCACTCAGGAATCACTCCTGGTGGTGCTCCGGGGACCATATGGGATGCCGGGGATTGAACCCGGGCCAGCACAGGCCAGCCGCGCGAAGGCAAACGCCCTACCCGCTGGACTATCGCTCCGGCCCGGTTATAACCAATCTTGTTTCTGCCCCTCGACCCTCTGCAGGCTGGCCCCTAGATACACACTATTCCTAGGGTTTCCCCAGGAGGAGAGGAACAGGCAAAAAAAGTACAGTGGGAATAAGCTTCTGCTTCCTTACACCATCCCAGACCACCCCTTTAGCTGGGCGGGGCGGCATCTGGCACCACGAGATGTGTGTGTCAGAGTCTATGCTGGAGTCTTTCTTGGTCTGGGTTTGTGCCACACCTGGCGGTGCTTAGGGTTTAATTCAGGCTCTGTCCTTAGGGGTCACTCCTGGCAGGGCTTGGGGACTGTATGTGGTGCTGTGTGTGGAGGGAGCCAGGTCAATGTGCTCAAGGCAAGTCCCTTTATCCTCGTTGCTGTCTTCTTGTTGTTATTGTTGTTGGGGGGGTAGTCACACTCAGAGATGCTTGGACTTATTCCTTGCTCTGAGTTCAAGGATCACTCCTGGTGGTCATTGGTGGACCCTATGGGATACCTAGGATCAAAGCCAGGTTGGTCACATGCAAGACAGGTGCCCTCTCCGCTGTACTATTACACCAGCCCTTCCAAGCTAGAGTCTTTTAACACCCCCCTCCCAAGCTGGAGCCTTAGGGGTTCAGACCCACAGAGACAGAAGCTCTGTGAGGCTGATTCCCAAGGTCTCCTGCAGACATTTGGGAACAAAGCGTCCACGGAACCTCCCTCTCCAGATAACTCAGTCATCCGTACTCACAGCTCCAGAGAATCTTGCAGAACTTGTGGCATTTCTGCTCCGGCTTGATGCCAGCCACAGGAAAGAGCCGTGTTAGGACAAGCTAAGTTATTTTTTCCCTTTTAAATTTAATTTTATTAAAGCACCATGATTTACCAAGTTATTCCTACTTGAATTTTAGACATAGAGTTCCAGCACCGATCCCAGTGTAAGTTCCCACCACCAGTTACCCCGGGTTCCCTCCTATCCCTGCACCAGCCTGCCATCATCTCCACAGGCACCTTTCTGTTTGTTTTGGGGTCACACCCAGTGATGCTCAGGGGTTCCTCCTGGCTCTGTACTCAGGAATCACTCCTGGCAGTGCCCAGGGAAATACATGGGATGCCAGGGATAGAACCCAGGTTGACTGGGTGCAAGGCAAATGCCCTGCCTGCTGTATTAGCGCTCCAACTGGTCAACAGGTACCTTTTAAGCTTGGTTTTAAGTTTGGATATCAAAGTTTAAGTGCTGTTGACTCTGTGGTTTGTATTTTTTTTTTTTGCTTTTTTGGGTCACACCCGGCAATGCTCAGGGGTTTCTCCTGGCTCTGCACTCAGGAATTACTCCTGGCGGTGCTCGGGGGGCCATATGGGATGCCAGGTATCGAACCCAGGCCAGCACAGGCCAGCTGCGTGCAAGGCAAACGCCCTACCCGCTGGGCTATCGCTCCGGCCCCGATTATTTTTTTTTCTTTTTTAAGTCACACCCAGTGACGCTCAGGGGTTACTCTGGGCTCTGCACTCAGGAATTACTCCTAGAGGTGCTTGGAGGATCATATGGGATGCTGAAGATAGAACTCAGGTCAGCCGCATGCAAGGCAAACACCCTATCCCGCAGGACTATTGCTCTGCCTTCTGGATTTTATTTTTTTGCTTTTTTTTGGGGTCATATCTGGCAACACTCAGGGGTTACTCCTTGCTCTTCGCTCAGGAATTACTCCTGGTGGTGCTCGGGGGACCATATGGGATATCGGGGATCAAACCTGGGTTGGCTGCTGCGCAAGGGAAATGCCTTATCCGCTGTGCTATTGCTCTGGCCCCTTGGCCCCTGGATTTCTGTTGTTGTTGTCTTTTTTTTTTTTTTTTTCTTTTTGGGTCACACCCAGCGACACTCAGGGGGTTACTCCTGGCTCTGCACTCAGGAATTACCTCCTGGGCGGTGCTCAGGGGACCATATCGGATACCGGGGGTTGAACCCGGGCCGGCGCGAGGCCGACTGCTTGCAAGGCGAACACCCTACCCGCTGGGCTATCGCTCTGGCCCCATGTTGTTGTCTTTTTTTAAGGTCACACCCAGCGATGCTCAGGAATTACTCCTAGCTCCTGGTGCGTGGGGGACCACACGGGATGCTGGGAATTGAACTCAGGTCAGTCACAAGCAAGGCAAATGTCCAACCTGCTGTACTATCTCTCCTGCCCATGTGGTTTGCATATTTAGCTCTGCTATTCCTTAACGCCATGGATGTACCTACATCCTCTCCGCTGCCCGCCCCTCTGACCCCACTGCATCCCACCTTTGTCTTCTCCCTCTGCCACTTGATTCCTTTCCTTCTCCCTATATTTTGGGGCCATGTGAGATTGAAGCACCCTCCTTACTCATCTAATTACTCTTTTTTTCCCCTTTTTTTGGGTCATACCTGGTGGGTCTCCTGGCTCTGCACTCAAGAATTACTCCTGGCAGTGCTTGGGGAACCATATGGGATGCCAAGGATCAAACCCAGATCAGACAAGTATAAGGCAAGTGCCTTACCCACAATACTGTTGCTTCAGCGGTGCTCAAGGCTTACTCTTGGCTCTGCTCTGGGATCACTCCTGGCAGGACTCAGGGGACCATATGGGATGCTGGGGATTAAACCTGAGTCAGCTGCATGCAAGGCCAATGCCCTCCCTGCGGTTCTATCACTTTAGCTCCTTCAGGGCAGCTTCTGCATAGCGAGATATACCCTTGGTGGAGCCCTGGGGGAGAGCTCGGAGGCCGCAGCACTGAGCACAAGGTCATAAGTCCCTTCCCGGTACCCCTACATGTTCCTGCTCTTTGTGCTGGGCAGCTGAGTCAGCTGTGCCCCTGTGGCCATTTCTGGTTGTACTGCAGTCCCGTGGTTGCCCTAACCACAGCCAGCACAGCCGTGCGATGTGGATCATCCAGCCATGCTGTGCTTCAAGGGCTCTCTTGGGGTCACACCATCCATAATGGGACTCACCTGGTGGTGCTTAGGGCTGACTCCCGGCTCTGAGCTGTTCGTTGGGCTGGAGGCCCAAGCTCAGCCACTTCTCCTGGCTCTGTGCTCAGGTTGCTCCTAGCAGTGCTTGGGGGACCCCATGGTGCTGGGATTCAAACCCAGGGCTCCTGCAGGCAAAGCTGAGGTCATCCCCATGAGTACCTCTCCGATGAAGTTCTGGTTGCAGCTTATTGGGCTGGTTCAGGTGGTGAAGAGACGGCTCCTATTTCAGAGACCATCTCCATGTCAGGCTGGGCAGTCGCTCTGCATGTGAGAGCCCTGAGTTCCACCCCAGCATCACAGGGCTCCCCAAGCACAGCTGATCTACCCTCAACCCCAAGAAAAAGCCCCAGAGTGTCCAGAGCTATAGTACAGCAGGTTCACCTTGCAGGTGGGCAGACAGGGACGCCATCTCCTCAACCTCGTGGTCCCTCAAGTCAGAAAGAGTGATCCCTGAGAGCAG
Organism: Cryptotis parvus; assembly: GCA_021461705.1. Classification (NCBI taxonomy): domain Eukaryota; kingdom Metazoa; phylum Chordata; class Mammalia; order Eulipotyphla; family Soricidae; genus Cryptotis; species Cryptotis parvus. The sequence continues at coordinate 6,164 of JAJIBD010014376.1, forward strand.
AGTCTGGTGTAAGCCCTTCTGTGACCCCTAACCCTCCCCCCAAAAAAAAAAGTTTCAAAGAAAATATATCGCCAGGGCTGATCTGGGCGCATTGGGAAGGGACCCAAAGAAGTCAGCAGGTCCCCAGGAAACAGACTTGTAGTCTCGCCCCTCTCTCTGATTTGGGGAGGAGTGTCTCTTGGTCTCATTCACTGTGCACATGTGTGGGCGCCCGCAAATATCTCCTCCATCCCCGCCCACTTCCTGTGCCCCCGGGGGTGCTGGCAGCTTCCCTCTTTCAGCATGGGGGTTGGGGAGTGCAACATTTGGGGGTGAGCCTGAACGGAGTCTGCTCTGTCTGAGTCACTGGGTGTCTTGTCCCGAAAGTGCCATGTGGGACTTGGCGCTGAGAACAAAACCGACTGACTCAGCAACTGGTGGGCAACCAGGAGTAAGGAGCCCGCAGCGGTCCCAAGTTCAGCCGTCGTGTCCGGGCTTCCACCAGCAAGGTGCAGACAGGAGTCACCGCTCCCTGCAAACGCCGAGACCCTTTGCCTGCCTCACCCCGTCTGCTCCAGACACTGTCCCCTGGATCGTGCGCCCCAGTTAGGGCTTCTATTCGCCAACACGCCCTCCTAGTTCTCTCTCACAGCCTGGCGGCTGCCGGCGTCCCGGGCACCCATCTGGCCCGAAAGTCTCCCCGACGTGCGCCCCCACGACGTGTGTCATCTCTGGCGCGCCTCTGTGATGCGCGTCCCCGCTCCGCACCTCTCCCCCGTGGCGCTCGTCCCCTTGGCACGGGTCTTTGCGGAGTGACTTGACGATTGACCCTGAATGATCCCAAGTTATTTGGGATCATTCGGGCCTCTGGACAGGAGGGAGCCTTCCAGCAGGGGGGGGAAAGAGGCTCCCAGGAGCCCTGGAACAGGGACAAAGGGTCCCTTTACAGGGGCGGGCCACAGGCTGGGCTGAAAGGATTCACTCCCCATGGTCTGCGTGCAGGACAGTCAGCCCCCTGCCGGCCAGGTGGGACAGCAGCGGGGCGTGAGGACCTGGGCTTGGCCCTCAGATCCTCCGTAGCAGTGGCAGGGGTCACGGTTCTCCCACACGACTGCAGGGGCCAAGCCAGCCTGTGCGACCCTGCCCTGTCCTTCATTGGTGCTGGGGTGACCCGCACCTGGTGGCTTGCGCGCCTGGTTGTGGCTAAGGGACGACTCACTTTTGGGAGGTTTGGTTTTGGGCCATACTCAGCCACGTTCAGGCTCTGTCCTGGCTCTGCACTTCTGGCGATGCTGGGGGACCAGATGGGATGCCGCGAATTGTCGTACCTCATCTACTTCTCCCATCAGAACCCTGAACACGTCAGTCTTCATTGTGAACTTCCTGTGCTCTCATTCTGAGCTCTGTGTGCGGACACGGGGTTTGGCTGGAATGCTTGCCTGTAACATAGGGAGCTTATGGAACAGACTGATAATGTGGCTTGAGTTTTTCTTTACTTTTCTGTTTTTTGGGTCATACCGGTAATGCTCAGGGGTTACTTCTGGCTCTGCACTCAGGAATTACTCCTGGCGGTACTCCGGGGACCATATGGGATGACAGGGATCAAACCTGGGCCGGCTGCGTGCAAGGCAAATGCCCTACCTGCTATATCGCTCAGGCCCCTCAATTTGTCTTCCTATAGGTCCAAGACTTGGTACCTGACCCCTCAGAGTGGCCTCAAAGCTTTGCTTCCACACTGCTGCCACCCCAAACTTCCTGGAGACAGAGGCTGGAGGGGGTTGGCATTGAGAAGTCCTTTCACCTAAGTGAAATTAAGGCTCTAATAATATTTTCTTTCTTTTTTGCTTTTTGGGTCACACTCAGCGATGCTCAGGGGTTACTCCTGGCTCTTCACTCAGGAATTACTCCTGGCGGTGCTCGGGGGACCATATAGGATGCTGGGGATCGAACCCGGGTCAGCTGTGTGCAAGGCAAGCGCCCTACCCGCTGCGCTATTGCTCCGGCCCCTAATAATATTGTTTCTGGGTCAGACCCAGCAGTGCTTTAGGCACACGCCTGGGTCTGCACTCAGGGATAACTCTTGGTGGTGCTTGGGGGACTATATGGGATACCGGGGATGGAACCTACTTGATCCAGTGCACCCTTTTTCTTTGGAAGGGTTGAAAGTTATAGCTGGTGGTGCTCAGGGGCTACTGGTGGCTTAGTTCCAGGGATTGATGTACCTGCAACCTGATGATCCCCAGGTCTCGGGATTGAATCAGGGTCTGCTGCATGCAAAGCAAACACCTTAGCTCCTGTACTGTATTTCTGGTCCTCAGCCTTTTGACTGAATTGTCTTTCGGCTTTTTGTATTTGTGGGGGCTGAAGTGTAATTTGGGGCCCCACTCTTGGGTGCTCAGAGCTTACTCCTGAGCTTACTTACTCCTGTCCTGCAGCCCTCAGCCACATCAGGCTGAGGGAAGGGTAGGTGCTCCACCGGGTGGAGAACAGGGGACCACATGCGTTTCGCACGTGATCTAGCCAAAAGGTCAAGAAGTGATCCACATGCGTTTTGCAGCATTGCCCAGAGTGAGCTGCAGGAAGGCAAGCACCCTAACCAATGTCCTCTCCTCCAAGCCAGGGGACTCTCGGTGTCTGTCCTGTGGGGCACCTCCCCACCGGCGAGGGGTGCCTGGAAGGGCAGAGATGCCGCCTGAGAGTAACAGTAGGGTAACCCTGGGCACGTGGCTTGCCCCACTGGCGTGTCCCTGATCCTGTCCCTGCTCCTCACCTGCTCCTTCATCCCATCCCCAGGCCCTCCTCCACACAGGTGACAAAAGGTGCTCCACACATTGTTTTTGGTCTCTTATAGTTTTTTTTTCCTTCTTCCAGTTTTACTTAGTTGAGATCATTGAAAAATGAGCCGAGTTCATGTGAAGAATCCTTCATCCTAGCTTCTGTGAAAAGTCCAAACATCAGGCAGGGCTGGGGAAGCCCCTGTCCCCCTGAGCAAATGGGGGCAGCAGGGCTGATGCTGCTGTCCACTCTGCACCCATGGGGCCTGCATGGGTCTGGCCAGAGTCCAGCTTGGCCATGCCCCTGGCCACCGGGTAGGAGGGTGGTCTCAGGGTGAAAGGGCAAGGCTGATGGCCAGGTGCCCGGCCCAGACCAACTGATCGGAGCCTAGCTCTTGTCTCTGTGGGGGGTGAATGGCGCAGTGTCCTAGGACTGGGGAGCCCCCTCCCCAGGGCAGCTCCAGGCTGCTGGGCTGCATGGGGCCTGCTGGCTGGGGATGGCATTGGTCACACGCTCAGGTCTCCATGGCAACTGCAGCCTCCCTGTCATGAGTGGCAGGGCTAAGGGCTCCAGGCTTCCAGAGGGTTCTGGCCTGGCTACCTCAGCTGAATGTGCACCATGGGGTGGCAGCCTTGTCACAGTCCAAAAGGATGTTGAGGACCGTGCATGGGGCGCCGGCCACCGTCAGGGCTGTGCTTGAGTCCACGCGGTACTTCACAGTGTTTAGGCCGCCCTCCTGGTCCACCTTGAACTGTTCCTGGGAAGAAAAGAGCATGTGGGGAATGTGGGTTAGGGCTGGGGTCCACCACACCTGCTTGTTAGCAGACACCTCAGGATCCCAGGGTAGAGAGTGGGCGCAGTGATCGGGGCCCTGTTATGGGGGGCTGTACCCCATCCTGGTGAGTAGAGGCGTGAGTGGGGCCAGTGAGAGGCTCCAGGGAAGAGGCCGAGACAGGACTCCTGGGGTTTCCTACAGAACCCCTAAGGTTGAGGCCCCCAGTGGAATGGCCCTTTCAGCTCGGGGAGCTTGGGGGAAACAGACGTGGTGCTGCATGTGGGTGCCCGATCTGCCCAGCCAGGCCTAGAGAACCGACGGGGAGCAGCTGCCTGGGAACCACGCCCAGGGCTGCACGGAACGCTGGGGCCCGAGCTCCTGGCCGCCCCTCTGCAAGTCCTCCCAACCCCATACCTGCTTCTGAGCTGCGGTGCGCTTCTGGTCCCTCTTGCGCCAGGCCGGGTCGTGCAGGTGGCGAAAAGGTCTGGTAGCCGGTGGTGATCCCGGTAGGGCGGAAGAGCTGAGGCCAAAGCGGGCGGTGTTAGATTAGCGCCCTCCCGCACCACTAGGGGGTGCTCTGCCGCTCCCAGCATGGCAGGGACCGTTATGGCCAGAGCTCGCCCAAGGTTCCCATCCTGGGGGAATGGGAAAGGGCTCCACAGGCAGTCCCATAGGCTTGTGTGTGTTTGTGTCCCTGGGTCTGGACCACTAAGGGCGCTCTGCCAGTTCTGGTAGGTGTGTGTGTGTGTGTGTGTGTGTGTGTGTGTGTGTGTGTGTGTGTGTGTGTGTGTGTGTGTGTGGTGTGTGTGTGTGTCTCCCTGGATCTGTGCCAGTAGGGGGTGCTCTGCCAGTTCTGGAAGATGTGTGTGTGTGTGTGTGTCTGTGCCTCTAGGGGTGCTCTGCCAGTTTTCATAGATGGTGAGAGTGTGTGTGTGTGTGTGTGTGTATGCGTGCATGCGTGCGTGCGTGTATATATATATATATATGCCTGGGTCTGTGCCGCTGGTTCTGGCAGGGCAGGGTCAGCTGGGTGGGGCTAGATGGTGGGTCCCTCTGCTGTGTTGGCTGCAGAGGGCAGGAGAGAGGGGTTGTGGGAGGGCAGCCCCGAGGTGGATAGGTCAGGGCTGGGGCGGGGGTCCTACCTTAAGCCCAGCTCCTTTAATGCGCCGGTAGAACTCGTCATCCTCGCGGCCCCAGCCCCAGAAGCGGTTGGACATCCCATTGCACTGTCAGGGACAGGCGGCGTGAAGGCCCCCGACTCTTAGGGGAGCCGCCTGCCCCGCTCCCACGACCTGCAAGCACCCAGCCCAGAGGCACACTGCTGGGGGGATCTGTCAGCCCCTCCTGTTGGCAATGTTCGGCCTCCTGCTGGGGTGACCTCGGGTGGGGTAGGGGAGAAACCTCTCTGGAGAGCTGTGATGTGCCACATCTAGGTCCAGCAGCACCCCTCAATTTCTCTTCTCCTGGGGGCTCTGCCCTACAAGACACACCCACACACTCACGTTTCTGGGCCACACCCATTGATGCTCAGGGCTTATTCCTGACTCCACTTTCAGGGCCTGCTCCTGGTGGGATTAGGGCCCATATGGGTTACTGGTGATCAAACCCACATCTGTCGGTGTGCAAGGCAAGTGCCCGACCTGCTCTACTATCTCTCTGGCCCCAACATATACTTTTTTGGGGTCACACCCCAGCGATGCTCAGGAATAACTCCTGGCTCTCCACTCAGGAATTACTCCTGGCAGTGCTCGGGGACCATGTGGGATGCCGGGGATCGAACCTGGACCAACTGTGTGCTAGGCAAACCCTATACCTACCTGCTGAACTGTTCCTCCAGACTTCGGTTTGTTTTCGGTTTTGTGTTATACTTGGCTGTGCTCAAGGCTTACTCCTAGCTCTGCATTCAGGTATCACTCCTGGTGTGCTCAGGGGGTTGGGGGGTTCTGGAGATCTTATTGGGGTCTGCCGGGTGCAAGGTAAGCACCTGCTCTGGCCCCAATATATACACTTTTTTGGTGGGGAGTTTCAGTTTTTGTGTCATACTGGACTATGCTCAGGGCTTACTCCTGGCTCTGTGCTCAGGGATCACTCCTGGTGGGGCTCAGATGCTCCTAAGGTATGCTGAGGATTGAACCCGGGTCAACAGCATGCAAGGCAAGCACCCTCCTGGTTGTCCACTCTCTGACCCAGCCATCATTTATAAATGGCTAAAATGGCCCCTCAGGGGATGGAGCGATAGTCCAGTGGGGAGGGTATTTGCCCGGCATGCAGCCAACTCCGGTTCGATCCCCGGCATCCCATATGGTCCCTTGGGCACCGCCAGGAGTAATTCCTGAGTGCAGAGCCAGGAGTAACCCCCTGAGTATCTCTGAGTGTGACCCCCATAAACAAAAAGCACAAATAAATAAATAAATAAAATGGCTCTGCAGAGCGCCCTGTAGGAACAGCCTGACAATCTGGGCGCGGTGGGGTTCAGGGCTTATTCCTGGCCTGGTGCGGAGGGACCACCCTGCCTTTGCTCAGGGGACTCTAAATGGTGCCCGGCATTAAGCTGAAACTAACCACCTGCCAGGCAAGTGCTGGAACCCGTCCTCAACCTCACGCTCTGCCATTCTGAGAGCCGTGGCACCAATTTTCTGCAGCCATCAATGGCATGGGGCACCCTCTGCCACCCCCACCTCCACCGGAACCGCAGCTGCACCCGCGGGCCTCACCAGCTGGTAATGGCGCTTGGACAGCAACAGGATGCCGCCCACGTAGGTGGGGTAGTGGTAGAGGGGGTGCAGCTCGGGCGCGCCACGTGAAAGGGGCCAGCCTCGGGAAGCCATAGTCCAGCTGGTCGTTGAGCGGCAGCAGGTCCACGTCATGCATGGCTATGTAGTCGCTGCTGTTGCTGCTCTCCAGGAAACCCACGTTGATGAGGGCCGCCCGGTTGAACCTGGGGGTGTGGGGTGGGCGAGCTGGAGTCCAGTCCCCAATATGGGCGCGCCAGTCCCCTTTTCCAGATCACAGGCTCTGGGGCCGACCCGGCGCCAGCAGCCTATGACCACCAGGGGAGCTAGTGGGACAGATCTGGGCGCTGGGTGCAGCCAGACACCAACGGGGGCCAGGCCAGAAGATGGGGGTCAGTGAGGGCCTTGAGTTTTGGCGTTAAGGACAGGGGTGGCTGGCGGACGGCTGGACTCGTGGTTTCACTAATGCTTCACATGCTGGAGCCCTGTACTTAAAAAAACTTTTATTGAGGCTGGAGCAATAGCCCAGCGGGTAAGGCATTTGCCTTGCACGTGGCGCCCATGCCGGCCTGGGTTTGATCCCCAGCATCCCATATGGTCCCCTGAGCACCGCAGGAGTAATTCCTGAGTGCAAAGCCAGGAATAACCCCTAAGCATCGCCGGGTGTGACCCAAAAAGCAAAAAAAACCTTTTATTTTGGGTTATACCTGGTGGTGCTCAGGGCTTACTCCAGGTGGGCTCCAGGTGGGTGTGTTGGGGACCACCTGGGTCAGGTGCGTGGAAGGCGAGCAATCTACCCACTGTACTGTTACGATGGAAAGTTACCGTATGTACCTCTGGTTGTACAGAATGTACTTTGAAGAGATGATTTGCTTGTAGGTGGAAAATTTTAAAAGATGTCCACCATGTCTGCAGTTGGGGTGAACTTCCTTATTCTAAGCTAAGAAAACGCTGATTTTAGGAAACTCCCTGTAATCATACTGGTAAGACGCTACCTTTGAGTGCTCTCCTGTTGCCACCGTGAGTTTGCAGTAACGCCCTATAACAACAGGCTCTTGGACTCAAGCTTTGTCTAAGGTGCTGGCCTAGCCTAGACTCGCTGGTCTGATGGGCCACTGTAATAAAGACTTCCTTGTCCCCTGCCACGGGTAGTCTTGGTGTGCTTAATTAAGTGAATAGAGGCTGGAGCCGTAGTACAACGGGCAGGGCACTTGACTTGCATGTGGCCATCCTGAGTTCGATCCCCAGCATCCCATATGGTCCCCAGAGCACCACCAGGAGTAATTTCTGACTGAAGAGCCAGGAGTAACCCCTGAGCATCACCGGGTGTGACCCAAAATGCAAAAAAAAAAAAAAAAATTAAGTGAACAACCAGTTACAGTTATACTTTCTCCCTGGCCTCATGGAGCCCCACATTTGATCCCCCAGCACCCACAATTCCCTAAGCACCTCCAGGCAGGTCTGTCTTGCACACAGGTGGCCAGGGTTCAATACCCAGCACCCGATATGGTCCCCCAAAGCACTGCCAGGAGTGATCCCTGAGTGCAGAGCCAGGAGTAAGCCCTGAGCAGCACTGGGTGTGGTTTGAAAACCAAAAACAACAGCAAAATAAACGAAACAGAATCCGTGAGACGGGGTAGGGGTGGTGGTGGTGTGGATTAAGTGGCAGAGCATGTGTGGCATCTATGGGGCCTGGGTTCAATTCCCGTGGCCCCTCGCACTGCCAAGTAATCCTCCCCCTGCAAAGAGATAAAGCAGAACGATATGGGCAGGGCCTCCCTCCTCCAAGTCACCCAGCAAAGGGTTCAGCATCTCCCAACCAGAGGTCTGGGCAAAGGGAGGCCTGGAGAGTGGGGACTGACTGAGGGGGAGGGGGGCTACTGCAAGTGGTCGACCTGGGTCCTGGAGGCACTGGCCGAGGGGCCCTGCTGCAAGCTATTGAGCTGGTGGCTGGCTGGGGCGGCCCCCTACCGGAAGTGGTTCACCTGGGGGTAGTGGGGGTGGGGTGGGGGCCATACCGGAGAGTGGTCCACCTGGTTGAGCACATAGATGTGGTGCGGGACCTTTTTCCTGCTCAGGAAGCGGTGCAGGTGGGGGCACGAAGACCTGGAGCTCCTCGGCGTTCTCGGAAGGGAACCAGCACGGCCAGACGGTGGGGACCCCAGGACGGGTCTTCCTCCCAGTGCTCAGGGGGAAGCTCTGGAGGGCAGAGCCGGGCGGACCCTGGGGTCTCCTGCTCCCGCTCCCCTGGATGCCCGCGCAACATCCCCGGAGCAGCTGAGCTGGAGCCAGAGCAGCGAGAGGGAGGCCCAGGAGAAGGCAGGCCACGAAGAGGTGGAAGATGGAGCACTTCCGGAGGGAGGCCGCGAGGAGCAACCTGGGTCTGGGGGAGTGAGGGGGGGTCAGCTAGCGGCTGAATCGGGGCTTGGGGACACACCTGTGTGTCCGCACTGGGCAGCCTAGTCCTTGGTTAGTACAAAAGCAATGGCCACACTCTGGGTCAGGCATCCGCGGGGCATCGGGTACCGACCTCCCCACTCCCAGTCTGGGCCCCCAGACATGCACCAGGAAGGCTTGGGGCTCCCGGGCCCATCTGTCTTGGTTCCCAGAATGTTGCTCTGAGGCACCCTTGCTGGACCCCAGTCAAGAGGTTCCCACCCAAGGCAGCTGCATAAAGACCCCACTGCTCCTTGTTGCCTTCTCCCCACCAACCTCTTCTCACCCCCAGCAGAGAGGGTGGCTTCGACCGTCTGAGCTGGGAGCTGCCTAAGGGAGCTTTTATTCGGGAGGTGAGTGACAGCCCCTGGTGCCAGCCTCTGGCACCACATGACCCCCAAACACACAGCTAGGAAGAGGCCCCAAGCAAAGAGCAGTGTTTACTGTGGGCTACCCAAATCGTTTCCCTCAAACCTGAGTGCTCCCCCTCTGTCAGGGACCATGCCATGGGGGCCGAGAGGCAATGAACGGGACAAGAGGGGACGACGAGGGAGCTGAGTAAAAGTACAGCAGGGTAGGTACTTGCTGTGCATGGTGTAGACCTGGGCTCAATGCCTGGCACCACACTGGGTTCCCTGAACCTGCCAGGAGTCATCCCTGAGCACAGCCAGGAGTACGTCCCTCAGCACCAGCAGGTGTGGCCCCCAAACCAAACAAAACAAAAAAGAGAGAAGCACAAGAGAAGAGCGAAAGACAGAAAAGAACCCAGAAACAGCAGGATGGAGATCTGGAGCAATAGCACAGTTTGCCTTCCACGAGGTCAACCCACGGTGATCCCCAGTATCCCACTGGGTCCCTGAGTGCAGAGCCAGGAGTAACCCCTGAGTATCACGAGGTGTGGCCCAAATAGAAAAAAAAAGAATAAAAAGAAACCCAGGATAATAGTGAAGGGGAGAGCTGGAGCAATAGCACAGTGGGGAGGGCATTTGCCTTGCACGCAGCTGACCTTGGTTGATCTCCGGCATCCCATATGATAAACCAAGCACTGTAAAGAGTAATTTCTGAGTGCAGAGCTGGGTTAGAAAGGAGAATGAGGGCCGGAGAGATAGTCCAGCGGGTAGGGCATTTGCCTTGCACTCGGCCGCCCATGCCGGCCTAGGTTCGATCCCCGGCATCCCATATGGTCCCCCGAGCACTGCCAGGAGTAGTTCCTGAGTGCAGAGCCAGGAGAAACCCCTGAGCATTGCTGGGTGTGACCCCCCCAAAAAAAAAAAAAAGAAAAAAAAAGAAATGAGGGCTGGAGTGATAGTCCAGCGGGTAGGGTGTTTGCCTTGCACGCGACCGGCCCATGCTGGCCTAGGTTCGATCCTTGGCATCCCATATGGTTCCCTGAGCACTGCCAGGAGTAATTCCTGAGTGCAGAGCCAGGAGAAACCCCTGAGCATCGCCGGGTGTGACCCAAAAAAGCAAAAAAAGAAAGGAGAATGAAGGGCCGAGTGATAGTCCAACGGGTAGGGCTTTTGCCTTGCATGTGGCCGGCCCATGCTGGCGTGGGTTCGATCCCAGACATCCCATATGGTCCCCAAGCACCGCCAGGAGTGGTTCCTGAGGGCAGAGTCAGGAGTAACCCCTGAGCATTGCCGGGTGTGACCCAAAAAAGAAAAAAAAAGAAAGGAGAATGAAGGGGTGGACCAATAGCACAGCGGGTAGGGCATTTGCCTTGCACATGGCTGACGCGAGGTTCGATCCCGGGCATCCCATGTGGCCCCCCAAGAACCGCCAGGAGCAATTCCTAAGTGCACATCCAGGAGTAACTCCTGAGCATTGCCGGATGTGACCTAAAATGTAAAAAAAAAAAAAAAAAAAAAAAAAAGCAAAAAAAAAAAAACTTAAAAAAAAAAAGACGCCAAGGGAAGCTTCTGGGCCCGGGGAGGCGCTCATGTGACATTACCCAGCATGCGTCACCTGTTCTGACTCTCATCCCCCCCGTGACTCAGGTCTATCCCTGGTGGCCCCCAGAGCGCTGTCGGGTGTGGCCTGTTTGTTTTAAATAAAAGGCTGGAAAGATAGTTCAGGGGTGAAGGCACTTGCCTCGCACGTGGTTGACCCCCATTTGATCCCAGACACTCCATGTTCCCTGAGCACAGGGCCAGGAGCAGTCTCTGAGTACCACCAGGTGAGCCTCCCTCCCCCAACAGACGGGTTATGCTCACAATCTCAAACTATATGGTTCGATTGTTTGGCTTTTGGGCCACACCCTGGTGATGCTCGGGGGGTTATTCCTGGCTCTGCCCTCAGGAATGACTCCTGGTGGTGATGCTCGGGGACCACATGGGATGCTGGAGATCAAGCCCGGGTTGGCCTCCTAAAAGGCAAACGTGTCCCCCCGCCCCCATGCTATCTGTATCTCCAGCCCTCAAACTGTCTCTGTTAAGTTCATCTGGTCCGGGCCGGAGAGATAGCTTAGCGGGTAGGGCGTTTGCCTTGCACGCGGCCGGCCCATGCCGGCCCGGGTTCGATCCCGGCATCCCATATGGTCCCCGAGCACCGCCAGGAGCTCTGTGCTATCGCCTCGGCCCCTTGAGCCAAGTTTGATGCTCCAGAACCACGAGGTCTCCCAGGCTGCCGGGTGGAGGCTCCCTAACTGGGCTCTAAGATGGAACCACTGGCTGGGGGTGGCCCCGGTGTGCCTGAGCACCGCTTGGGAAACCCCTGCCCTGGAAAGCTGAGCTGCTTTTGTTTCCAAGACAAAGGTCAGATTCCTCGCTCTGTGTGTCCACTGCAGGCCTGCAGCTTCTGGTCAGCAGCTGCCTCCTCCTGGCGCCAGCCTCCGGTCTCCCTCCTGCAGTCCCCAGCTGGTTGTCGGAAACGTGGTTCTGACTATGTCTCCCAGTTTGTTCCTTCAACTGCCAAAGTCCGAGCAGCTGACTGGGGCCATCTGAGGCCCAGGCCCAGGGCTGCTGCGGCTCTGGGTTCTGCCCTGGAGCCCCTCTAAGCTCTTAGGCGGCCCAGGACCAAACCTGAGTCAGCACCCTGCAAGGCAAACGCCCTCCCTGCTCCCCTTTTTCTCTCTCCAGAAGTGATCCGATTCGCACCTGTAGCACCGGCCCATGTGGTCCCCATACAGCTTGCGGGTGAGTTACACGATGTGCCGCATGCCGCATGCGTTAAGTCACACGCTAGAGGCGAGGGGGAACCTGCGTGGCTTTGAAGAACCACTGCCCGCCTATAAGCCGGTAGCGCCGGAGCCAGGCTGAGGGGCCTTGTCCCACTTACCCCCCCAGTGTCCGGAGCTGGGGCTTTCCGCAGGGGAGGGCGGGGCCCCGGAGTGGCTGGGGGTGGCCAGTAGCTCTGCCCAGTTTGTCTCGACCTCTGACCTGTTTGCTGGAAGGTGACGGGGCAGCGGTGGCGGAAAGAGGCAGCCTTGGAGCGGGGGAAAGCAGTGAACGTGACTCAAGCGCCCCAGAGAGCTCGGGCTCTCTGTGTGCCTCCGTGCGGCGGCTGCAGTGGATCAATATCCCCTCTACCAGGGGGTCGTGTCCTGGAGCATTTGTATGCTGAGATCTAGGGGTGACATAAAACGCAGGGCCACTACAGAGGTGACCAAGTCACGCCGCGGCCAGCAGCGCTTGGCGCCCCCTGGTGATCAATCCAAGACCTGCAGGCCCAGGTCCACTGGGCCGTGAGGAACAGATACTAGGTTTGGTCTCCCTTTAACACCTCTTGGGTGCATGACCAAAGGAAGGCAAAATTAAGTTCAAAGAGGCCAGTTCCGGAGGCAACAGTTTCAATGGTCACTTGAGCCTGACTCGGTTTTAGAGATCACTGTACCTGTGTCCAAAGCGGGACCTGACATCAGCCCATTTCATGGGGTTCTATATTCCAAAGAGAATCTCTGGATCAGGAAACGGAAATTCTCTCATCCTTTCATTAATTCTGTCATGAGAACCTTTGTGACACTCAGCTGCTCTGCTCACAACTCTCTCTCTCTCCTTTTTTTTTTTTTTTTTTTTTTGCTTTTTTGGGTCACACCTGGCAATGCTCAGGGGGTTTCTCCTGGCTCTGCACTCAGGAATTACTCTTGGCAGTGCTCGAGGGACCATATGGGGTGCCGGGGATCGAACTCAGGCCGGCACAGGCCGGCCGCGTGCAAGGCAAACGCCCTACCTGCTGGACTATCGCTCTGGCCCTCTCTCTTTTATTTTCTTTTTTGGGTCATACCAGCGATGCTAGGGGGTTACTCCTGGCTCTGCACTCAGTTACCCTGACAATGCTTGGGGGACCATATAGGATGCAGGGGATCAAACCCAGAGTCGGTCATGTGCACAGTAAACACCCTACCTGCTGTGCTATCACTTTACTCCGGCCCACATAACCCAGTCTTTTTTTTTTTCTTTTTGCTTTTTTGGGTCACACCTGGCAATGCTCAGGGGTTTCTCCTGGCTCTGCACTCAGGAATAACTCCTGGCAGTGCTCGGGGACCATATGGGATGCCAGGGATCGAACCCGGGCCGACGCGGGCAAGGCAAATGCCTTACCCACTGTGCTATCACTCGGTCCAAGGTTAAGACATTTTTGTAGGGCCGAAGAAACAGCACAGCAAGTAGGGCGTTTGCCTTGCACATGTTCAACCCTGGTTCAATTTCTCAGCATCCCATATGGTCCCCAAGCACCGCCAGGTGTAATTCCTGAGTGGAGAGCCAGGAGTAACTCCTGAGCATGGCTGGGTGTGACCCCAAAAAAGAAAAAAAAAAAAAGACGTTTTTGTGGAGCTGGAGAGATAGTACAGTGGGGAGGAAGCTTACTCTGCGCGTTAGACCTGTGGCATCCCCTATGATTCCCTGAGTGCAGAGCCAGGAGTAAGTCCTGAGCACTGCTGATGTGACCTAAAACTGGGGCCGGAGGCGACAGCCCAGCGGGTAGGGCGTTTGCCTTGCACGTGGCTGGCCCATGCCGGCAGGGGTTCGATCCCGGCATCCCATATGGTCCCCCCGAGCACCGCCAGGAGTGATTCCTGAGTGCAGAGCCAGGAGTAACCCCTGAGCGTTGCTGGGTGTGACCCAAAAAGCAAAAAAAAAAAAAAAAAAAAAAAAAAACAACTAAACAAGCAAAAGGACCTATCCCTGGTTTGATTCCTGGCACCACGTGGCCTCCTAAGTACAGAGCCCAAACACTGCTGGGTATGAGCTCCAAACACTGCTGGGTGTGAGCCCCAAGACCTAAAATAGTTCAAAAGACTAGAGAACTGGCCTTGCATGCTTGGGGCTCCGAGTTTGATCCCTCCCCCCATACCCAATCTTGAGGGTCTCAGTACCGCTAATCATGCCCCAGTGGTCTCTGGGTGTCTCAGCATTACTTGGGAGGCCAGAAAAGAAAGTTTTATGTATATGCTGCCACCCTCATACCGCACTGCAGAATTCATATTATGATCCCATTTCAGATAAGGGGAGGTTAAGATCGGGAAGATTATATGCTCTCTTAGAAGGCTATTAAGAGAATCCTGCCTAGGGCTGGCTCCACTGTTACATGTCTGCCTACTTCAACCCCAAATCAGAAACAGCCCCCTCCAGCCATAAAGTAAGGCGCCCACTCTATACCAGAAGTCTGGGGCACCTGGCAAGCACAGTGACCCACTATGACGTGTTCTGGGTGGGACAAGTTTTGGGGCACGTCTTTGAGCTGAAATGTGGGTGTTCGACCAAGCGAGGCAGTTCAACCCATCCCGCCCAACAGAGCGGAAACATCATCTGCGGAGGGCTAGCAAACACAGGCCCGGAAACGGGCTTCTGCAAGGGCTGAGGAGAGGCAGTGGCGGCCAGAGCAGAGGAGGTTGGAGAAACGAGATCAACGACAGGTTGAGCGGGGTCCAAGGAGCCGGACAGAGGGACGGGGAGAGAAACACAGACACAATGGCCAGTCCGGCGAAGGGAGGCCGAAACTCACCAAGGGAAAAGAGAGGGGGGACACAGACGGCCCCGGGGACCCGCGGGGGCAGAGGGATAGGAATCTCCACAGGGAGAGCCGGACGCCTCTGTGCCAAGGGAACCAGTGACCCGCAAGGGGACCCTCCGGGTGGCCCCGCCGGGCGGCCCGGCAAAGATCTGTCCCGCCCGGCCCCGGTGCGGCTCACCTGCCGTCCTCCCAGGGCAGCGGAGCAGCTTTCCTCCGCGAGGGAACATCGTAGGGGAGGCGGCGGTGCATGGGGCTGCAGCTTGCAGCCGGGGCCCGGCCTCCCGGCCGACGCGGCGCCTCCGCCTCCCGCCCCACCCCAGGCCTGGGCCACGCCCCTTGGTCCGTCCGCGTTGCTGCTCCGGCCTGCAACCCCGCCCCGAGTCGAAGGTTCCGCTTCCGGCCAAGAACCTGTTGGGCTCGCTCCACCAGGCTGCGGTTCTTGCTTACTCCTGACTCAGCGCTCAGGGATCACTCTTGGCGGGCTCGGGGTGACTTCTGGGGACCCTCTGGCTGACCTTAGGGGAACTTCTGAACACTGGGGATCCTCTGAGCAGGGC
Organism: Cryptotis parvus; assembly: GCA_021461705.1. Taxonomy (NCBI): domain Eukaryota; kingdom Metazoa; phylum Chordata; class Mammalia; order Eulipotyphla; family Soricidae; genus Cryptotis; species Cryptotis parvus. The sequence continues at coordinate 21,370 of JAJIBD010014376.1, forward strand.
ATGGACCCCAGGTCGATGACGTGTAGTGCAAACTTGCTGTACTATGGCTTCCTAGGGAAATTCTGCAAAGGTGGAAACTCAGAAGGCGACTGGGGGGAATAAACAAAGGCAGAGAAACTACTGCAGGCGGTGACGAAACTGAAAATGGTAAAGTGGTGCCCCATTTAGGGTCCTGGGGCTGAAGATCTTCAGCCCGCAGAGAATGGGTTCCCCTATCTGCCCGCCAGGCCGCCCCGCCTGCCATCGCTTTCTTTTTGGATCACACCCGGCGATGCTCAGGGTTTCTCCTGGCTCTGCACTCAGGAATTACTCCTGGCGGTGCTCGGGGATCATATGGGATGCCGGGGATTGAACCCGGGCCAGCATGGGCCAACTGCGTGCAAGGCAAGCGCCCAACCCGCTGGGCTATCGCTCAAGCCCTAGTTTTTTTTTTTTTTTTTTTTTTTGCTTTTTGGGTCACACCCGGCGATGCTCAGGGGTTTCTCCTGGCTCTGCACTCAGGAATTACTCCTGGTGGTGCTCTGGGAACCATATGGGATGCCGGGGATTGAACCCGCTCGGGCTATGGCTCCGGTCTGTCTGTCTATCTATCTATCTATCTATCTATCTATCTATCTATCTATCTATCTATCTATCTATCTATCTATCTATCTATCTATCTATCTATCTATCTATCTATCTATCTATCTATCTGTATCACTGTCTTCCCGTTCATCATCGATTGGCTCGCCGGGCACCAGTAACATCTCCATATTATGTCCTGTCTCATGCTAGTAGAGCCCAAGGACATCTGCTCGCCTCCAGGAACATAAAGAGCCTCAAACTATTCCATCAGGTCATGGAAATGAGGTCTAAAATTGTTACTGGTATTTGGCATATCAAATACGGCACGGGTAGCTTGCCAGGTTCTGCCATGCGGGTAGCATACTCTTGTAGTCATCTCTAAATCCATTTATTATTATTATTGTTATTATTATTATTATTATTGCTTTTTGGGTCACACCGGCGATGCTCATGGGTTAGTCCTGGCTCTGCACTCAGGAATTACTCCTGGCAGTGCTCGGGGGACCATATGGGATGCCAGGGATCGAACCCGTGCCGGCACAGGCAGGCTGTGTGCAAGGCAAACACCCTACCCGCTGGGCTATCGCTCAGGCCCCTCATTTTTATTAAAATAGCGTTTTGGGGCCAAATAGCACAAGAAGAAAGGCACTTGCCTTGCATCCCGCCAACCCTGTTTGAAATTCTTGGTACCATCAAGGCTCACTCCTGAGCACAGAAGCCGTATTAGCCTCTGAGTCGTGGTCCTCAAACAAAATAAACAGATAAAATCACATTTTGTGGGAGGGGATTTGTTTTAGGGCCATTCCTAGGGTGTTCAGAACTTAATTACTGGCTTTGCATTCAGGAATCACTTCTAGTAGGCTTGGGAGACCCTGTGAGGTTCTGGGGATCACCAATCCGGGTCTGCGGCGTGCAAGGAAAACACCTTACTCACTGTACTACCGCACTGGCCCCAGATAAAACCATGTTTCAACACTCGTTCCATGACTCTGATTTCTGGGCGGGCCTTGCATGCAGCGGCTCTCAGCAGGGCTGGGGCCACCCGTGGTGCTGGGCCAACATGGTAACGCTGACCCATGCCAGTGCTCGGGCTGCGCGGGCAATGCTTCGGACCAAGGTCATGCCGTGTGATGCTACAGGGTCTGGACTTGGAGGATCTCTGCTACCTCCTGCCCCTCTGGTGTAAGGGTCACACCTAGTATTCATGGGCTTATTCCTAGCACAGCGCTGAGATCACTCTGGTGATGCTCAGGGGAAGGTACTGGGGATGGAACCCCACCTCATGCATGTAAAGCACAAGCTCCAGTCTTTTAAACTCTCCTTGGTCTGTTCTGTATTGGGGCTACATCCAGCGGTGCCTGGCAGTGCTCAGGGGACCATGTCCGGTGCTAGGGGTTGAACCTCGGTTGGCTGCATGCAAGGCAAGCACCTTACCACTGTAGGATCACTCCCTTTATTATTATTTTTTTTGCTTTTTTTTTTTGGGTCACACCTGGCGTGCTCAGGGGTTACTCCTGGCTCTGCACTCAGGAATCACTCCTGGTTGTGCTCGGGGGACCACATGAGATGCCGGGATCGAACCCAGGCCGGCT
>JAJIBD010014377.1:0-29981 GCA_021461705.1 Cryptotis parvus
TTTTTTGGGGGTGGTGGTTTGGGTCACACCCAGCTGTGCTCCTGGCTGACTCCTGGCTCAGCATTCAGGGATGGCAGGGCTCAGGGGGACCATAGGGGTGCTAGGGACCAAACCTGTGTCGGCCAGGTGCAAAGCAAGTGCCTTAGCCATACCGCTGTCCTGGGGCTTAGCTGTTGGCCCGCTGGAGGTGGATCTGTCGGACCAAGGTGGCAAGGTGGGCAGACAGACTCTACATTTCTTTCCAGAACAGGGTGAAGATGGTGGGGCACAGCAATCCAGGTCGCAGGTTTTTTCTGGCCATCAGTAGTCCCCCGCCGAAGCCTCCCAGGCAGCTGGACAGGCCAGTGTGTTCTGGGAGGCTCTTGTCTTGCTGGCAGCCCTCCGCCTGTTGCCTTTCTCCTCCGGGACGGTTGACAGGTGCCTGCAGGTGGCCGTTACAGGTGCACCCGCCGCCTTCAGGGAGAGACCGAGCCTCGGAGGTGATTCCGGTTTCCCGGATCCCCCTTTCCCACGTGCCCCGTGCTCTCAAGGGCATCTGTGCCGTGGAAACCGAACCACGCGGGCGCGCGCTGCTGCTGCTGCAGGGGGCGGCGCCCGCGCTCGCTCCGGGGTGCGCGTGCATCTGTGACGTGCAAACGGGAGCCCGTTGGGCGCTGGGTTCCCGGTGCTGGGTGAGTGGTGGTCATGGTGGTGGGGTCTCTCGAGGACGCAGAGCCACGTCCGTTGTCCCCGAGGGCGGGAGTGAGCGGAGTCGGGGTGAGGGTGGGATTCAGCCGCCCGGGAGCTCGGCTCCCGCGGCGCCGACGGGGTTAACTGGCTCGTGCACCGGGCGGCGGGCAGCAGTGGTGCATTGTGGTAACGCGGCGCCGGGCCCCGCGAGCGCCCTGCCCGCCCGCCGCCTCCGCCGGGCGGCCCACCGTGCTGCGCGCGCGTCAGTGCGAGCCTCCCCGGCCCGGCGCCATGTAGCGCCCAGCGGCCCGGAGGCCGCCCCCGCGGCGGGGATGAAGGGACGCGGCTGCTGGGGAGACGGCCTCCGTGCGCTCCTTCTGTAGCTCGGGCTGCCTGAATAAATTTAAGAAGGGTTAGTGCTGCCCCGCTGGGCTCCTCTCCCCGCGCGCACGCACGCATGCACGATCCGTCCACGCGAGCCTCTGATGTCACCGCCGCACGCGCGGCGTGGGGGAGTGCGGGGAGCCCGGGAAACCCCCGTCCCAGGTCTCCGGCTGGGCGGGCAGGACACCGGGGGGCTGGGGGTTGTGTGTAGAGACTGGTTGGTCTCTGCCAGTTTCTGCCGAAAGGACAGAAAGAGGATGAAGAGCTTTCTGGAAAGAAGGGTTTGGGAAACGCCGGGTCCGTGTTGCACCCAGCCGCCCTTCCATGCGTCTGCTCGCGGGGTGCGTCTGCACGCGGGGTGCCGTGGCGCCAGGGCTGTGCATGGTGTAGCTGGTCAGTGCATGACCCAGCCCCCCTGCCCGTCCCCCCACGTCCTTCTGGAGCTTCTGTGACCGACTCAGGAGAGTCGTTTGAGGAGGGTGGGGGGCTGGGTTTGAAGAAGGGCCAGCCCTGTGGGTGCTGCCTCAGCCGCAGCCCTGCAGAGATCCTGAAAGACAGGTCAGGGGTGTGCGTGCATGAAGCTCTCCCCAGAACTGGCTTCCGGAGGACTTCAAAAATCCGGGAAGCGCCTTACGCTGGAGCCTGAGCCTTGCCGATGGAGATTTTGTCACATTTGCCTTCATCAGTGCTTTAGAGTTGGGAAGGGGGAAATCTGGTAGACCTAAAAGACAGTTATTTTCACTCAGGTGGAAGTTAGAAACAACTGCTCTTCAAAATTAACACCTTCTGATCTGTGAGAAACTTTGTAATTAACTTTGGCTGCTGACGGCCACCATGTTGGCTTCAGAAGACCCTTGAAATGGCAGCGTCCCACCCCCAGGATACTTTGCTTTGTTTAAACCATGCAATTTCTCTGGAAAACACTGACTCAAAGATGATGATGATGATGATGATGATGATGATGATAATGATGATGATGATGATGAGTCACACCCGGCAATGCTCAGGGGGTTTCTCCTGGCTCTTCACTCAGGAATTACTCCTGGCGGTGCTTGTGGGACCATATGGGATGCCAGGGATCGAACCCGGGGCTGGCATGGGCCAGCCGAGTGCAAGGCAAACTCCGTACCCGCTGGGCTATCGCTCTGGCCCCTCAAATATTTTTAATTGAATTGAGGTGAGATACACAGTTATAAAAATTGTTCTTGATGTTTGGATTTCAGTCCTAGAATAGTAACACTGGCTCAAGTCTTCAGCGTGCTGGTGGTTGGAAGATTTGAATGTTATCTCAGAGGGCGAATGTCTCTCCTCCATTGGAGGAATCCTTTGAAGAAGGGTGCTTGTGACCTGGGTACTAAGTGGTCTGCCTTAAAGATCGCACATGCACTTCCTGTTCTCTGTGTGCAGTTTGATGTGGCTGTTTTCCATTTGGATGGATTTGTTTAGAGGGTGGGTTTTCGAATTCTTTGTAAAACAAGGCAAAGTGGGTACCAGTTGGAGGTTAATTTGTTTTCTCTCCATTGCCTGCCTGATGCTTTTTGGGGCATCCTTCTCCAGAAGCTCTGCTGCAGACCCAGTGGGGTCCGGGGAGACACTAGCTTATGGCTTTCCTGCAGGAGCAATGTTCCCCGGAGCGTCTCTGCTGGTGAGACTCCCCCACCCAGACCTCCCCTCACCCGTCCTGTTGTTACTCCACTCTGCTCAGTGGGTCTGGCTGTGACGAGCTGTGGTTGTGGAGTCGGCACGTGTCAGTGGGTCGGCAGCTTAGCATGGGGTCAGCGGCAGAGACCCCCAGCCCTTGGCGCTTTTGCTGTCCTGCACAGAAGGGAGTGGAGGGAAGCTGTGTACCTCAGCTCTTGTCTTTCTAGGGTTTTTCCCCCTACATCCTCAGGGATCTCACAGCTCAGAACTGGGGGCGGGAAGGGGGTGAGGGTGTGGCCCATCTCTCTGGATCTCATGATCTTAGTTGGTTCTTCTGGAATATCAAGAGGGCTCTTGGAGGTGATGACCCCAGTTGGGCACCGGTGGAGAATCAGGTGTGTGTGTGTGTGTGTGTGTGTGTGTGTGTGCTGATTTCCGTTAATAAGCACCGTTTAAGCGGGGTGTCAGAGCCTCACCAGAGGCAGCAGGTGGGATGGGATCCCTCCAGGGAGGTGGGCCCGAAGGGACCCAGGTGGGCAAGAAGCAATGACCTGGGTGTGACACATGAAAGCAGGACATTCAGCTCTGTCCCCTGGTGGTGGGGTGCTGAGGATTCCTGGGAAATGAAAGGGACACAGTTGCTTATCATCGCTACGTCCCTTTTTGGGGTCCCACCTCCCAGAGCACAGCTGCTTAGGTACACCCATCTTGGTTTGCGGGGAGGTGCGCCTTTAGCTGACCACAGAGACCTCTGAGAAGGACGGTGTCGGGGAGCCACCCTCCAAAGCAAGTGAGGAGCCACCATGCTGCTGGCGGTCCGGCTTATGAGTCAGCTGATCCCCGGGATGCTATGGCAGCCCCATCTTCCCTGTTTGGGGGTCCAGGAGGAAGTGTGCTGCTGGGGGCGTGCAAAGGGGCTTCCTGTGTGGGAATCCGGAAGCTGGTGCGAGGCAGGCCCCCGGACGCAGCTGGGAGAAACCAGAGTGGAAGCTGGAGCGCCCAGGGCAGAGGAGAGGATGGTGCCAGTGTTTGCCCGCCTTTGACTAGGAGTGAGGAGCGGTGAATAATGAGAAATTGGGACTTTTTGGTGTGGTGATGTTGGGGTTATACCCAGCAGTGCTCAGAGTGTACACCTGGCTCTGCGCTCAGGGGTCATTCCTGGCAGGACTCGGGGACCATATGTGTTTCTGGGGATTGAACCCAGATGGGTCGTGTACAAGACAAGCCCCCTACCCGCTGTACTGCCACTTCCATCTCCTTAATAATTAATTAATGCTTTTGGGCCATATCTGGTGATGCTTGGGGCTTACACCTGGCTCTTTGTTCAGGGATCACTCGTGGTGGTGCTCAGGGGCCATTTGTGGTGCCAGAGATCAGACTTCGGTTTGTGTGCAAGGCAAGTGCCCTCCCGCTGTGCTGTCCCTCCACCTGCCTTTCTTTCTTTCTTTTTTCTTTTTTGGGTCACACCCAGCGATGCTCAGGGTTACTCCTGGCTCTGCGCTCAGGAATCACTCCTGGCACTGCGTGGGGAACATATGGGATGCCGGGGATTGAATTGGGTTGGCTGCATGCAAGGCAAACACCCTACCCGCTGGACTACCAGCCCCCTGCCTTTCTTTTTAATCCGGAATTGGAGCAGTGTTACTCTGTGCTGTGAACAGGCCCCAGCAGCTGACAGGACCCCGCCCTGCTCCCCATTCCCAGCTGGTCTCCTCTGAGCCCTCTACCAGGGCAGACCATGATGGTCCTGATGCGTCCTTTGCAGACGCCAGGAGGTGGCATTCCTGCCCTGGTGGGAAAGTTTGGGAATATTTACAGAGCCTGTAGCACCCAGGGGCCCATGAGCTCAGAGGAAGGGTCATGCCAGGGTCCGAGAGGTAAGGCCATGGCAGGATTGCTGAGGTGGACCCCCCATCTGCAGGTGTGCACGAGTCGCTGTGTGGCTAAGGAGAGGTGGGTGGGCAGGGACAGGCAAAGGCAGGGGGCGGGGGCACACCAGTTCCCTGGTGCTTCAGGCCGGCCGGGCAGAGCCCACCTTGGCAGCCTGCTCTTCCCTGCCGCTTCTGAGCCAGGTGCTGAGGGCCTGGACAAGATGTAACCGCTAGTGACCTCAGCCGCAGGGAACAGGAGCTGGCTGGGCTGTTCCCTTGAGCAGCTGCATGCCAGGGAGGAGGCTGGGGAGGGGCCCTGGGCCACGCCAGCCAGTCAGTGTTCTGCTGCGGCAAGCGACCCCAGGGGACCTGTGTCATGCACTTGTTATTCACAGATGGGCAGAAACCCCTTCCTTTCTCCAGACCCTTGATTTCCATGGCTCCTGAAACCGGTGTGCGTACTAATTGTGAGGGAGCCAGGCATTTTCCTTCCCGCTGCCAGGACTGTGTGTGGTGATATAAACCAAGTCCCAGGGGCCTGTGAACAGGGCTCCTTGTGCAGTGCACAACATGCACAACCCTCCGCCCCAGTCCCATTGCAGGAGTGTTTCTCTGGAAGGATGTCTGGCTGACCCTGAGGCTAGCACAGTGAACTTTGTCCCCTCTAGACCAAGAGCACAGGGGCTAAACCAAGACAGGTGACCCCTGTACAGGGCCGGGCACAGGTCAAAGTGGAGCGGGACTTGATGTTGCCCCGGGAGGAAGGAGAGTGCGTGGGGGTGGCCCACAGAGTGGGGAGAAAGGCCCCAGAACATGAGTCTGCTTTCAGGGCTCAGAGCCTGTGAGTCCCTTGTGCCGGGATGGCAAGGTTTGTTCTAGATCCCCTTCCTCTGGCCTCATCAGCACGGCAGTGGCAGCCCACCTTGAGACGGGAGTTGGGGGCTTCTGTGTTCCTGTAAAGGGCGGTCAGCCCAGGCTGCTGGCTGCATCAGATGAAAGATGAGCAGTATAGAGATGAAGCTGCAACTCTGGCTGCCAAAGAAAAATGTCCTCTGCTGTGCTGTTCCTCTGTGATGTGCGTGAGTGATGCCTAACTCTCAGCCTCAGAAATAGGAGCTGTCGGTGGGGGTGGTGAGGTGGAAGGAGGCCCCACTCCGGAAATGGAGCCCCCACCCCGCAGCTGGTGCTGGTGTCCTTGGGGCCCAAGGTGGCAGCTGGTTAGAGAGACAGCGTTTTCTGGACAGACTAGAAGTGACAGCCAGCTAAGACCCTGGGCATGTTCCTCTATCCCGGATATTTTTAGATCTACTTGATGTGAGCTATCAAGCTGCTAATATTATAAAAAGTATTGTATAAGTGGGGCCCTGGGCCCTGACTCTGGGCTCTTATGAAGCCCTCCTCCAAACTTACTTCTCCCCTCCCACCAGCAACAACCCGCTGCCCACATTAAGCCAGTCTTTTGCACCCTGGACATTCCTCATTTTATTTTTGTTTGGGACCACACCCCTGGTGGTATGGGGTGGGGACTCTTCCTGGGGTGTTCTAGGGAACATGCAGTGGGGATAGAACCCAGACTTCCCACATGCTTTTCTCTATTTCCCCAGACTGGGGTGATGTAGTTTGAGGGAGTGGCTTGTGTCCACTCCCAGTGGTGCTCAGGGACTACTCATAGGTTGGTGGATTGGGCTTGTTCCCAGAAGTCCCTAGTTGGGTGGGCATGTAGTGGTGGGGATCAGAACCAGGGCTCTCCTATACTCACCTTGGAGCTCTGTCCCCGCTTGATAGTATTGTGTGTGTTAGTGTATGGTGTGTGTGTGTGTGTGTGTGTGTGTGTTTGGGTCAAACCTGGAGGTGCTCTGCACTCAGATTCCTCGCTCTGCACTCAGGAATTACTCCTGGAGGTGCTTGGGGACCATATTGGATGCTTGGGATTGAACCTGGGTCAGCCGTGTGCAAGACAAATGCCCTCCCCACTGTATTATCACTTCAGCCTCTATTAAAATAAGTTTTGACATTGCCATATGACTTCCTTTCAGAGGTCAGTGATTTTTTTTCTTGATGCTGAATTCATCGATTTATAATAAACATTGGGAGGTGTAGTCACCAGTGAATCAGGACTCTTCCGTTGATTTCCACTTTACATCTAAGGACACAGGCGCTCAAGAGCTGCCAGCCGAGGCCCATCCGGCAGGACAGGGGCGGGGAGATTCCTGAAGCCCCATCCAGGCGCTGATGGGGCTAAATACCAGGCAGGTATTTAGACCAGAGGCTGAAGAGGGGCCTTAGTAACCCCAGACTGTTGTTGCCTGTGCCTCAGTGTTTCTCATAGCTGCTGACGCTCAGTCAACTCCCAAACCTCGCATGTGTGAGGCCCAGGGTTTGATCCCTTGCACCATAGCTACCCACATATAAAACTCCCAGTAGAATTGTTCTCAGTGAATCCAAACCGTCCCCTGTCAGCAGAGCTGTGCTGTGACCCCAATCCCAGTGTGTGGAGTTTGTCACCCCATAGGCGCGTCTGTCCCATTGGTGGAGATGCACCCATCTGCGCCTGTGTCATGACAGCAGGGCACAAAAAGACCTCAGAGTCTTCCTTTCCAAGTCCTGTTAGAGGGAGGCAGGAGAGGGCTACCCCCCAGTACTACATGCTGGTTTGTGGGTACAGCTAGAAAGTCACCTCCACTGCCCTGAGCATCCTGCTCTGAAGGCTGGACAGTCCAGGACCGGGTCCTCTCTGGATCTGCCCAGCAGCGTGGCTCTGGAGCTGTCCCTGGTTTACCGGCTGCCCACTGACTCACTCTGGCTGGTGAGGGTCCTGGTAGGGTCAGGTTGGATGGCATCCAGGTGTCAAAAAACACCGTGTTCCCTTGGGTCCCTGGGGCTAATGTTGGAGTCAATGTCATCCTGGTTCCTTTCTCTGTAGCCCTCATTTACTGATGGGACATGTGAGTCGTCTTGAGGGTAACGTGGATGTCCAGGAAACATACCTGTCTGCTTGTTCCTCTCATGTTCTCCCTTACTGCACCCATGACACCAGGCGTGTGGGTTTACATCTTGCAGCTCTGGGATTCCAGTAGGGGTGGGATCCTGCCATTCTGTGAAATTCCTTTTTTTGTTTGTTTTGTTTGGGGGCTATAGACTACGATGTTCAGGGCTTACTTCTAGCTCTGCAGTCAGGAATTGCTTCTAGCAGTGCTCAGGGGACATATGGGATGTCAGGGATCGGGCCCAGGTCCCAGGTCGGCTCTGTGCAAGGCAAACCCCTGCCTGCTGTACTATCTCTTCGGCTCTTGGAATTCCACTGACACTCTTGAGTCTGTGTCCAGTCTCACATGTTAGGGGCTCAATCCCACAAGGTTGCCCCCCACTTCCTGGGCCAACTGCAGGTTCCCACTGTCATCTCTACTTCCACTGACCATCTGCTGATTGGAGGCCCCACAACTCTCTCCTTGGGATTGAGAATTTGCTAGAATGATTCATTGACTTCAGGGAAACTCTTGCTTACAATTACTGGTTTACTATATAGGGGTGGCTATGGCAAAGGCTATATTGCTTCATCCCACTGGCTAGAAGAACTACTTCAGACCAATAAATGGAAGTGGTAAGAGCAGAAATCCTGGCTTTGTTCCCAGTCTTAGGGACACAGATCCCAGTCAGTAGCCTTCATGCCCAACCACAGACAAACCAAATGCACGACGTTCTCGTGTATTAGGAATTTGTTCTAGGATCGCATCCAAGGGAGTTAAACAAGTATTGCATTAGACTCCCTTGAGTCACCAGAATGCTCTTGTGTGTGTGTGTGTGTGTGTGTGTGTGTGTGCATGCAGGCGTGTGTTACACCTGGTGGCGCTCAGGGCTTACTACTGCTCTGTGCTCAGGATATACTCCTGGTGGGCTCAGGTGATCATATGTGGTGCTGAGGATTGAACCCTGGTCAGCCATGTGCAAAGTCAATGTCCTACCTACTGTACAAGTAGCCTATCTCTGCAGCCCATCACCAAAATGGTCTTGAGTGGTTTTTTTCTTTAGTTTTTCTTATTTATTTATTTTGATATTTTTTGCTTTTGCTTTTTGTCCTTGTGTGAACACATAGTTTGTTCCTTTTCATTGCTGATCAGTTCTCCGTAGTTTGCATATATCAATTATTCAACTGTTGTTACATTTTTCAGTTACTTGAATATGGGACTGTTTGATCCATAAAGCTTCTAAGAATGTTTTAAATTGTATGTGAAGGCAGAGAAATAGTACATGGAGATTAGGTGATTGCCTGGCATATGGTCAACCCTATGTGAATCCCCAGCACCACATATGATCCCAAGTACTGCCAGGGGTCATTCCTGAGCACAGAGCCAGGAATAGGCCCCTACGCACTGGTGGGCATGGCCCAAAAAACAAAAAAGAAAAGTTAATGTGGTTGGTTGGTGGGTTGGTGGGGTGGTGGGGTGGTGGGGTGGTGGTTGGGTTGATTGGGTTGGTTGGGTTGGTTGGTTGGTTGTTGGTTGGTTGGTTGGTTTTGGGGCCACACCCAGCCATGCTCAGACTTACTCCTCGCTCAGTACTCAGCGATCACTCCCGTTGGGGCTTGAAGGACCCTGTGGGATGCCCAGAATTTAAGAGCAATGTGCAAGGAAAAGTGCCCAGCCCGCTGTACTATCTCTCCAGCCCCTAATGTGTTTTTAGGTACCTTTTTATTTCTGTAGGTATACCTGTAAGTAAATGCTCACAGAGTCACTTTATGGTCTTTTTTTCTTCTTTTTTGCTTTTTTGAGTCACACCCAGCGATGCTCAGGGGTTACTCCTGGCTCTGTACTCAGGAGTTAGTCCTGGCAGCACTTGGGGGACCATATGGGATACGGGGGATAGAACCTGGGGTTGGCCATGTGCAAGGCAGATGCTCTCCCCACTGTACCCCTCTGGCCCCTTTACGGTTTTCTTTATAAGAAACCACCAAACTATTTTCCAGAGTGTCTGCACAATATCTCCTCCTCCAGGGCCCATCACCTGCCAATATTTGTTAGTGTTTAGAAATTTGTCTCTTCTCATGGACATGTAGTGCTATCTCATTATAGTTTCTTTTTCTCTAACAGTGAACTTGAACCTCTTTTCATGTCTTTATTAGCTGTGTGTCCATATTCTTTGGTGAAGCACCTTTCTACTCTTTCCTCAATGGGTGATGCTAGGGGTTTCCTTATTCTTGAGTTTCAAGGTTATTTATAGATTCTGAATGTAAATTCATTTTCGGGAATGTGCATCATGCAAAGAGTTCTTCTAGTCTGTGGTTTATCTTCACTTATTTATTTGCTTTTGGCTCACACCCAGCAATGCTCAGGGTTTACTCCTGACTCTGCACTCAGGAATTATTCCTGAGGTGCTTGGGACCATATGGGATGCTGGGGATCAAACCTGGGTTAGCCGTATGCAAGGCAAATGCCCTACCCGCTGTGCTATCGCTCCAGCCCCTGTCTATTTTATTTTAATGCTATCTTTGTAAGAACATGAGGTTTTAGTTTTGACGTGACCTTGATCAGTTCTTTTGTAATTAGTATTGATTGAGTTCTGAGAAGTGTTTGCCTACCTCAAGATGTTGTGTATTTACAATTTTTTGTTTTGTTTTTGGGCCACACCTGGTGATGCTCAGGAGTTACTCCTGACCATGTGCTGGGAACCATATGGGAAGTCGAGGCTCAAACCCAGGTCAGCTCCGAGCAAGGCAAGCCTCTCCCATTGCAGCCCCTTTTCTTTTACATGTATGTTAGTGGTCCATTTGGTGAACTTGTATATGGTATAAGGTAGAGGTCAAGGCTGTTCCCCCAGACTCCCACCCACTTATGGGTGTTCTATTATTCAAATCTTTTTTAAAAGCAAAGATTTCTCCTCAGTGAGTTACCAGGATACCTCTGCTGAAAAATCAGTCAGTCACATATGTACAGGTCTGTTTCTTTTTTTTTCCTTTGGGTCACACCGGCAATGCTCAGGGGGTTACTCCGGGCTCTTCGCTTAGGACTTATTCCTGACAGTGCTCAGGGGACCATATAGGATGCCAGGAAATTGAACCTGGGTCAGCTGTGTGCAATGCAAATGCCCTACAGGCTGTGCTATCACTCCAGTCTCCTATATGGGTCTTTTTCTGATGGTGATTCTACACTTAGACCTACAGTGTGCTGTCTTATTGTATATATTGGTAAATCCTGACATCTAGTAATAAAAGTTTCCCGTTTTGTTCTTCTTTTCGTAAAATTGTGTTGATCATTCCTGGTTTGAGAATTAACTTATCAACCTCTACCTACACAGCATTTGTGGATAGTGGGCAGGAGAGTTCAGAATTTAGATGCTTGCCTTGTATGCAGTCAAGCCCTGTTTGATCCCCAGCACCACACGGGGTCGCCTTAAGCATCCCCAGGATCCCTTGAGCCCAGAGCCAGGAATGAGCCCTGAGCACCGCTGAGTGTGCTAGCACCTTCCCCCAAGTTCGTTTCCTGATTGAGACTGATGTGAATTCATAACCCATTTGTGGAGAAATTGTATCTGTCAGAATTTCTAGTCGGATGAACATGATATTCTCTAGGGTTCTATCATTTTCGTGGTGTATTTCTAATATATGTGTTGTTAAATTTGTCTCAAGTATAGTGGATTTGATCCCCCAAGTACTGCCAGGGGTCACTCCTGAGCACAGAGCCAGGAATAGCCCCTACGTACTGGTGGGCATGGCCCAAAAAAAAAAGAAAAGTTAATGTGGTTGGTTGGTGGGTTGGTTGGTTGGTTGGTTGTTGGTTGGTTGGTTGGTTGGTTGGTTGTTGGTTGGTTGGTTTTGGGGGCAATTTTTAATTTTCCAATTGCTTATTGCTCTAGCATTACAGAAATAGAATTGATTGACCTTTTATACTATTTTTGATAAGTTCAGATATTAGATTTAGTAAATTTATATTCTTTGTAATTTTAGGATTTTCTGTCTGATATCAGGCACTGCACTGCTTGTTCGCCTTTCTTACTGCTGCCGTATTAAGGGCTCTTTCGGGTCAGGAAAATAAACATTTCTGTTACTGGTTTTGACATATCGAACACGCATCGGACAGCTTGCCAGGCTCTGCCGTATCTGTCTGATATTATTTGCAATTAAAGACTTTGGTGGGAGGAATACAGAGATCGTACTGTGGGAAAGGTGCTTGCTTGCAGGCAGCCAACCTGAGTTTGATCTCCAGCATTCCACACGATTCCATGAGCAGCGCCGGGAATGATGCCTGAACATCACCAGGTGCGTTCCCAAAATAAATTATTAAAAATTTAAAGGCTTTTGTTTGCTTCTTCCTTTAAACATATGCATAAACATATACACGTGTATGTATATGTTTAAAAGGAAGAAGCAAAAAAGCCTTTATAATGTTAATATAAATATATTTATATATGTATGTATATATATTAAAAATAATATAATGTTTTTGTTTTTTTTTTTTTTGAGTCACACCCGGCTACTCCTGGCTCTGCACTCAGGAATTACTCCTGGCAGTGCTTGGAACCATATGGGATGCCGGGGATCGAACCCAGGTCGGACACGTGCAAGGCAAATGCTCTCCCCATTGTGCTATTGCTCCTGTCCCTATTTTTGATTTCTTTTTGTTGCATTTTTGGGACCTTCAGTTTGTGTTGAATAGAGGTGGATGAATACAGATATAAGCCCTTATGAATTTTAGGGGGCAAAGTGTAGATTTTCATTATTAAATATGCTAGTTGCGGACTTTTTTTTTTTTTTTTTTTTTTTGCTTTTTTGGGTCACACCGGAAATGCTCAGGGGTTTCTCCTAGCTCTGCACTCAGGAATCACTCCTGGCAGTGCTCGGGGAACCATATGGGATGCCGGGGATCGAACCTGGGCCGACATGGGCCGGCTGCGTGCAAGGCAAACGCCCTACCTGCTGAGCTATCGCTCCGCCCGCTGGACTTTTTATTGTTTCTTTTTTTTTTTTTTTTGGGTCACACCCAGCGATGCTCAGGGGTTACTCCTGGCTCTGCACTCAGGAATTACTCCTGGTGGTGCTCAGGGGACCATATGGAATGCCGGGGGACTGAACCCGGGCCGGAACAGGCCGGCTGCGTGCAAGGCAAACGCCCTACCCGCTGGGCTATCGCTCTGGCCCCACTTTTTATTGTTTCGGGGTGCCATACCCAGAACCACTCAGGTTTACTCTGTGCTCCGGGACCACTCCTGGCAAGCTTCGGTGGTTTTAAGGATCCAGTGGGATCAGCCGTGTGTAAACACCTTAGCCCTGTACTGTCTCTCCTGTTCCGACGACAGGATCTTTATAGATGCCTTCTGTAATGGTTAGAAAAGTTTCTTTTGTATGAGTTTCTATTCTGAATGGGCACTGACTTTTTGCCAAGTCCTTTTTTTCTTTCACTATTTTAGTAGATTGCACTTTTTATTTTTGAAAGGCTGACCTGATTTTCTTTTGTGTGTGAGATTCATTTTTGATAATTTTTTTATGGAACTTTCCAGTTCGTCAAGATGATTGGTATGAGGGGGCTGCTGTATCATCCAGTAGTAGAACACTCGTTTTGCATGTATGTGGCTCTGGATTTGATCCCAAGAATTGCAAAAAATAATTATTAGTTGGGGGTCAGAGAGAAACTACCGCAGGTTGGGTGTTTGCCTTACACGCAGGCTGCCAATTTTTGACCCCGGTGATCTGTACAGTCCCTGAGTAGCACCAGGAGTGGGCCCCAAGTACAGAGCCAGGAGTAAGACCAGAGCACTGCCAGGTGTGGCCCAAACCCCAAAAAATTATTAGCATAATGCTTCATGTACTAATCTCTTAATAGTCCTTTACATTATTAGGATCTCTAGTGATAATGTTTCTTTTTTACTTTTTTTTTTTTTTTTGGTGCATTAATTTCAGTGATGTTTTCAAAGAAAAGTACCTCACCCATTGGACTATCTCTCTGGCCCCAGTTATTAAATGGAATTTAGAAGGTAGCCGACGTATATTTGCTCCCGTTCATCTCTCCTGGCACTCTTGGTCCCTTTGTCTGGATCCTCGTTCGTTCCTATTTTGGTATCATTTCCTTTCAGCGTGAGGAATTTGTGATGTTTCTTGAAGGGCAGGTTAACTAACCACAAATTCTCTTGTTTTTTTTTTTCTTTTTGGGTCACACCCGGCTATACTTAGGCGTTACTCCTGGCTCTGCACTTAGGAATTACTCCTGGTAGTGCTCAGGGACCATATGGGATGCCGGGGATCAAACCCGGCCAGGCAAGGCAAATGCGTGCAAGGCAAATGCCCTACCCGCTGGGCTATCGCCTTGGCCCCTCTTGGGTTTTATTTGTCTGAAAATAACTATTTCACTTTCATTTGCAAAGGACATCACCATGGGCTTTGTGATTCCATGTGTTTTTCTCTCAGTACTAAGCAGCAGCTATTTTTTTTCTCTTTAGACTTCCATATGCCCAACCAGGGAATCCCAAACCATCTTGGGGCCCCCAGAAGCCACGTGCCAGGGTCAAAATTACCTGTAGAGGAAGTAGAACCCACGGCTCTGGGGTGTGAGACAGTCCCAAGACCCTGGCATCCTCTGGTAAAAATGGTCTTTGACTGGAGCCAGGGAGATGGTACGGTGGGGAGGAGGGTGTTTGCCTTGCATGCTGCCGACCCAGCATGCTGGGTTAAATTCCCGGCATCCCATATGTTCCCCACACATTGCCAGGAGTAATTCCTGAGTGCAGAGCCAGGAGTAACCCCTGAGCATTGCCAGGTGTGATCCCAGAAGCAAAAAAATAAAAAAACACAAAACAAAAGGCTTTGACTTTCACCAGGTGTGACCCAAAAAGCAAAAAAAAAAAAAAAAAAAAAATCACTGTATCACTGTCTTCCCGTTCATCATCGATTTGCTCGAGCGGGCACCAGTAACATCTCCATATGACCTGTCTCATGCAAGTAGAGCCCAAAGGCACCTGCTTGCTCCAGGAACACAAAGAGCCTCAAACCATTCCATCAGGTCATGGGAATGAGGTCTATAATTATTACTGGTATCTGGCATATCAAATACTACACGGTAGCTTGCCAGGCTCTGCCGTGCGGGTAGCATACTCTTGTAGTCATCTCAAAATCCAGCATTTATTGATGAACCGCGCGCCGCTTGCGAGCCGGGCTGTGATAGGCTGGTCTGCTGGGTGGAGTTCTGACGAGGGGATGTTCGGATGTGGAAAATGGAGGTCCTCATGGAGTGGGGGTCATCTGGCTTGTTGTGAGGCTCCGCTGGGGTGGCGGGCCAGGGCTAGAACCTGCCATCCCTCACGGGCACCTCATGAGCTGCTGGGCACAGTGAGAGCCAGTAGCAGCTCTCAAAAGTAAAAAAAAAAATAAAGGCCAAAAAATGGCCTTTGGCTTTCCTCAACTCAGCCCCCCACTCCCAAAGACACCCTTCCCTACTTGTTCCATCTGTCCCTTGAGGTATGGCATCAGAACATTCTCAGCCACTGGGAACCTAGTCTAAGGGACCACCATGCCCCTCCCCCTCTAAAATAAACCACCCTGTAGACAATCTGAAATCGGTCTTGGGTGGAAACTTGGCTCGGAAGTTGGAGCTCTGCAGATTGGTGTAATTCCAGCCCTCCTGGCAGTGGCGTTTCAGCTGTATCCTGTGGGGTCTGACTCGCTGGTAGACTCTGTAGTGTAGCCTGAGGTGGGGGAAGTCTTTCCTCTTGGGGGTCTTTATTTTGGGGCCACACCTGGCGGTGCTCAGGGTTTACTCCTTATTCCGCATTCAGGACTTATTCCTGGCAGACTTAAGGAATCATACGGGGTGCCTGAGAGCACCCCAGGTTGACCACATGTAAGGCAAGCGCCCTATGTGCTGTACCAACGCCCTGGCCCACTCCTTTCCCATCTTAACCGTCCTAACCGCCTCCTCCCTCTGACTGCAGCCCCATGGTGACTCCCGCCACGGTCGCCTCCGGGGGGCCTCACCCTCCCTGGCGTCCCACCAGGGCACTAATCACCAGACTTTAGGCAGGTCAAAACATCCCTGTGGAAAAACTGTCAGTTTTATAATTTCCTTCCATTTCCGGAAAATTTCATTGTGTGTTAGAATTGTTTCTTTTTGTTGATTTCAGAGAAGAAAATGTCCTCATTTGCAGTGAGGCAGTGACGGCTGACTGGGGAACAGCGTGGGGGAGGGCACAGGACTGGCGTGTTTGAGGACCCGAATTCTGTCCCTGACACCCCACGGCCCCGAGCACCCCCAGGTGGAGGCCCGGGGTCCCGGCACCCCTGGACCAGATCCTGACCAGTGAGGTCACTGTGGAGGCTGGGGGTCCAGGCCATCCCTGGACCAGATCCTGACCAGTGAGGTCACTGAGCTGTTCTTGCCTTAGGCCTGCCCTGCCAGACTGAGCCCCAAATGGTGTCCTCTTGCCCACAGCAGCCAGCTTGGCATCTATTAAAAAAGAAATTGAGGGGGCGGACATAGAGATAATACAGCAGGTGGGGTGTTTGCCTTGAACGTGGCCGACCTGAGTTCAATCCCGGCATCCTATATGATTCCCTGAGACCCACCGGGAGTGGGTAGATTCAGGAGTAACCCCTGAACATCACCTGGTGTGGCCCAAAATGAAAAATTGAACCTCTAGGATCCCAAGAATGAGGCCCCTGAAGGAGCTGGGCCAGCAGGAGCATAGGCCTGAGGCTGCCAGGGAGACCCTGTCACGGAGAGACCCCCAGAAATCCCACCTCGGGGACTCTGGCCAGTCTCTCTCCTGGATGTGAACTTGGCCGGAGCCTCTTGATTTGGGCTCAAGTTTCCTTCTCTCAGCGTGAGGCGGCTCAGGAAACTCCTCACCTGAGCAGCGGAGGTCAGAGGTCGCTTGCTCACAGGGGCCTGTGGTAGAGGGTGAGGTCCAGGAGAAGCTTGTGAGAGGTGGTTTATTTTAGAGGGAGGGGCGTGGTGGTCCCTCCACCATCAGGGACCTGTGGTGGAGTCTGTCTCACACCTACGATGGAGGGGGTGGAGTGGGGGGACCAGGGCAGGGATGCTGACAGGGAGGGGGCCGAGGGTGCACTGTGAACACCCACACATTTTATGGCTTTAGATCTAGCCTCGCCCCCTCTGCCATCTCCTGGCCCCGTCTGAGCCCCAGTCCCAAGCATCAGCTGGTGAGGAGGAAGAGGAGGAGGCAGGAATGATGTGGGGGGGCAGGCCAAGGGAGACGCCTGGTTCCACGTCACTTTTTTTTTTTTTGGGTCACACCTGGCTAAGCTCAGGGGTTACTCCTGGCTCTTTGCTCAGTAATTACTCCCTGGCGGTACTCAGGGGACCATATGGGATGCCGGGGTATCGAACCTGGGTCTGCAGCGTGCAAGGCAAACACCCTATGCCCTACCCACTGTGCTATCGCTCCGACCCCTCACTTTGGATTTCTGTATAAGTCCCAGGGTGTCAACAGGAAAATCAAACAAGAGCCTGAATCCAAACTTACCTTTTTAATTTAATTTAATTTTTGCTTTGCTTTCGGGCCACACCCAGCTGTGCTCAGGAGTTATTTCTGGCTCTCAAGGGACCATATGAGGTGCTGGGGAGCGAACCCAGGTCAACCTCGCACAAGGCCTTACCTGCCGCAACATAATCTTTGTCCTGGCCACCCACCAGCACTGTCCATCACCGCCCCCAAACACACACACACCATCTCCACCGATTCCTGTTTTGCAGCCCCTGAAGGCCTGGCTGTGGGGCACAGTGATCAGCTGACGCACAGACAGCGCCTGCCTGGCTCTGGGGACAGTGATCAGCTGATGCACAGACAGCGCCTGCCTCTCCCAGGCCCCCACATCGGCTGTGTGGGGACCCCCGCCCCTGCCTCCACTCACCGTCACAGACACCTCTGGAAAATTCTTTGGTCTGATGACGAGGCATCAGATGGTTTCCAAGGATAAAAAGCGGAAACTTGGGTGTCCAGTGACAGCTGCCCAGCAGTGCTGGTGCCCTGTATGAGTGGACTCTCCCATGGAGGTGACCGGGCCGAGCTTGGGAGCTTAAAGCCACTCGCTGCGGCCTCAGTGGCCTGGAGAAGGACATTTCCCCCCTGGGAAGCACTGCACAGGCTGACCCTCAGTATCAGTCACCAGCTGGCCAGGGGTCACAGGTGCCAGGTGATCCCCTGGTGAGGACAGTGCCTCTGCCTGTGAGGACAGAAAGATGCCCCCCACCCCCGCCAGTGTTGATTCTGCTGGCGTCCCATTGGAACTGGGATTTTGTGTGTGTGTGTGTGTGTGTGTGTGTGTCTGTGTGTGTGTGTCTGTGTGTGTCTGTGTGTGAGGGGAAGGTGGGGGCCTTCACAGCTCCTTATCATGGGGTTTATGCAACTGCTATATTAAGTAACCAGGGCCTGGGGGAAAACTTGTGTCACATAGCTGGACAGCCACTCTCAGCACTGGCTGTGTGGACAAGGCTAGCTTCCAGCACCGGGGCACAGTGACCGGTGACCATTGTGTTTCGTGAAGTGTCAGAGTAAGGGGAGATTTTCTCCCTTTTCCCCTGGTTCTCCCGGAAGCAGCAGGGACCCTGGAGAAAGGAGTCCCGGTACCCTGGAATCTCCCACCTGCAGAGCTGGGGGGCAGGGGCAGAGATGGAGGCGGGGCGGGGGGTGGTGTGGATGTCTGAGGACTGTGGGATGTGAGAGCAGTGACCGGGAATCTGGCCCCATGGAGTCCAGCTCTTCTCTCTTAGCTGCAGGTCAGGTCCCGGAGAAGCTTGTGAGAGGTGGTGACCGGAGGTCAGTTCTGCTTGGGAACTTTCTGATGAAACCAGGATCAGGCAGATCTAAACACGTTGGGTCCATGCTTAGAGGTGGCCCCTGGACGCTGTGGAGTGGTGCCGAGACAGCTCGCTGTTGTCTGGGTTGAAGTTGATTTGCAGATGGCCCCGGCTCGGAGACTGACGCGCAGACGAGGTGGAAGTGGAGGGGGCGTCTCTGTGTTCCTTTGACGATGCCCAGGTAAAATGCCTCAGACTTGGGGGCCAGAGTGATAGTACAGCAGGGGAGGGCATGTGCTTTGCACTCAGCTGACTTCCGTTCAATCCCCAGCATCCCATATGGTAATTCGTGAATGCAGAACCAGGAATTACCCCTGAGCATCACAGGCTGTGACCCAAAACGCCAAAAAAAAATCCTCTAAAAGGCTTCTCGCATTCCGTATCTGTTGGCAAATGTTTACAAAAGTCACAGGGATTCGAGCTGTTCTAAATCTCTCCAGAATAATTGCCCCCGGAATAGTTTCCCTGTCAGGGAAAGAAGCTTATGTTCCTGGGAGCGCCTGGGAATGCTGAAGAGAACCTTGGGGATGGAATGTGAGTTAGTTTGATGGGGGAAGAGATGGAACATCTGTAAAGAAAACTGGCTTCCTCTCACTGGCAAATTGAGGAAACTGAGGCTTTGAAAACTGAGGAAACTGAAGTTCCCTCTATCGATGGCAGGGAAACTGAGGCTCCCCTTTTCTGGATCATCCCAAGACACAGGCTGGTTCCTGGTGTCTGCATTGAGCTGGTGGGGCCTGGGGACATTCAGAAAGGGGAGCACCAGTGTCCATGAAAGGGCTCAGGTGAGACACCCCTGGGCGCTGTGGGGGAGGGCTGCAGCCGGCCGCCTGCTCCTGTCTCAGACTGGACACGGGGCAGCTATGCCCACCCAACCTCCCTCCCCCCTCTCTCTCTCCTCTCTCTCTCTCTCTCTCTGGATTTTGTGGCCAGTCTCAAAACTGGATAAGACAGAGATGCTCTGGGAGGGGGATCCTGGCTACCCCCTTCACCCCATTTCTTTCACGAGATCTGTGGAAACCCCATTAGCGGGCTCGTCCCTGCAGGCGGAGGCAGCTGTGGGTGGCAGATGGTCTTTAGCGTCACACAGCGGACTCCGTGGTGGCGACACGTGACTGATTCCTGCTCCAGCTCAGTGGCCCATTTATTTTCCAGGGGCTGGCCATGCCCCCAGAGCCTTTGGTCACCCTGAGAGCACCCCAGGGCTTGGGCATGGCCTGGTGCAGAGGAGAGAAGAACCTGGCTCTGGGCGTCCTCTTGTCCTGGGGTGATGCAGGTCACTTTCGCTCACCCACTGCCTCTTGGTGAGAGGAAAGGGGTGTGTCCTCGCCCCTCTGCTCTCCTTGCTGGGCCCAGGGAGCAGGCTGTAGGGTCCCAGGGAGTGATTCTCCCTGCAAAGATGCAAGATCGGGGTCAGAGGTGAGGACAGAGCCCCCAAGAGCCCCCAAGCAATGCTGAGGGTGCTCAGGGTCGACAGCCCTACGGTGCTCCTGACATTCTGTGGTTCAGTGCTTGGGCCCAACAGTGCTAGAGGGACATAAAGCCCCACCTGCAGTGCCCAGAGACCATGTGGGGGACTTGGCACCCCAAGTGAGTGACGACTGAACCGTCACTCAGCCACAGCGATGGGAGATGATGGCGCCAAAGCTCTGGTGCACCTGGACAGCTGCCCACTGGACCTCTCTGTGGCACCCCCAGCTGCTGCAGGACGGAGCCCAGAGCAGGATGTGGCTGGGAGTTCCTGAGGCCTCAGTGTGAGCATATGCAGAGGGAGCTTTGGGGTTTGGGGACACTGTGGCGTCTCCAGCTCAGGTTTCTGCCTGCCTGAGTTTCACAGTTTATTATTTAGGACCTGATCTTCCATCAGATTAGAGCCCAACATGCCTTTCAGCGTCCTCCTGGCTGAGCTGCTGGGAGCCTCGGGTCCCCTATGTCCGTCCGTCAGTGAGAGTGGGGACGCTCCCCCATTCCCAGAGCCCCTGCATGTGGCTGTAGGGTCACTGGGCCTGATTTGAGAAGGGGTCCTCTGATCAGGTGTAACAGGTGGGGGCACAGGCTTGTCGCTCCCCTCTCTCACGGTCTCCCTGGTTTGCTTTCCTCTCCCACTGCCCAAGTGGGATTCCGTGCTGGCTGGCGTCCCCAGGCTGGCTCCTGAGAACCAGTATTGCCCCAAAGCAGGGCTCTCCTACATGCCCGTCCACCCCAGTCAGGGTTCCACTTTGACCCCCTGTCCCTGCCACCTGTGCCCACTGCTACCTCCAGGGTGGCAGATGCTGCCAGTTCTGTCGCTGGGTGCCCTGGAGCCCCAGGCCTGGGCCCTTTCTTAGTTCTGGGCCTGGTTGAAGCAGCAAGTGAGGTCAGGCGGGAATGACCCCTACACAAGTAAGCGCCAGAGCAGCTGCCTCTGAAGACGCTGACCTGGCCACGCTCACGCTGGCCCACTGTCGCCGGAGCTCCCTGAGTAATGGCCTCTGGAGCCATTTTCTGTCTATTCTCAGCATCTGCAGATTGAGTTCTGGGTGAGCTTAAGCTGTGTAGCTGCCATCCCGAGATCTAAATAAAAACTCCTTGAATGTTCAGGCTCCAACTTGGCATATTGGCATTGGCTGCTGCTGCCGGGGTGCTGACCCATTGTGGTTTGTGTGAGACATGCTGGGGAGGTGACTCAAACAGCTGGGGCATGTGTCTTCCACATGTGAGGCCCCGAGTTTGGTCCCCCAAACACTACCTGGTGTGGCCCGGGTGGCCTTGAGCACTGGTGGACCCAAACACCATCTTATTGCCAGGCCCGAGCCTTGAATCTTCCTGCCTGTTTGAGTTGCCCACGAGCCCCTAAGCTTTCTTGGGAGACCCCTGAAATAAAAATCATAGTGGCCAGAGCCATAGTACAGCAGGGAGGCATTTGCCCTGCACGCAGCTGACCTGGGGTCGATCCCCGGCATCAACATGATTCCCTGAGCAGAGCCAGGAGTAACCCGAGCATCACCGGTATGACCCAAAAAGCCAATAAGCAATCAATCAATCAATTAACCAATCAAATAAGTAAGACAGTAAGGGGCTGGGGACAGGAGAGAGATAGTACAGCAGGGAGGGCTGCCTTGCACACAGCCAGCCTGTGTTCGATCCCAGGCATCCCATATGGTCCTCTGAGCACTGCCAGGAGTGATCTCTGAGCTCAAGGGCTGTTGAGATAGTATAGCAGTTTGGTTGTGTCTTGCACACAGCTGAGCTGGGTTCAATCCCCAGCACCCCCTTAGAGTCCCAAGAACCTGCCAGATGTGATCCCTGAGCACAGAACCCCATCACCCTTCAGAGTTTGAATATTGAAGTAAAGAACTGCTCCCTTACAAGGCTGTCCCACTCAAAAACTTCATCTGTTTTCTTCCAAAGTGAGGAAAAAAGCTCCACTTCTAAAAATAGCTCACCTGGCTCCCTTTGAGACTGTTTCCATGGCAATACATTCCTTTGCTGAGCTCCTGATGCAAGAGGTGGAAGGAGGGTTTTGGCTATGACGTGACTCCAGTGTGCCCCTCACCCATAGCCCACCTTGAAGGATCTGAGGAGAGCAGTAAACGCTCTGCTCACGGCTCTGTGCAATGAGGTGCCCTGCACTGGGTGTGTGCAAATGTGAGCTGGGCTGATGCATGGTACTGGGGTGTCAGTGGACAAGGGACCAATCAATCCAGCCTAGGGCATCCATGACAGGCCCAGGTCTCAGTGCATAACTATACTGGAGGGCATCCAGGGACCAGATGATCCTGGATTATCCAGATGGTCCTAATGGAAGGTCCTAGAAGGAGGAGGTAGAGCGTCAGCATGAGAGAGACAGCGGGAGAGGCTTTTCTACTGGCTCTGAGGACAGAGGAGGGTGCCACAAGCCAAGGACTGCTGGCCACCTCTGCATACGGAAGAGCAAAAGAAACATTCTCCCCTGGAGCCTCCAGGGGTGCTGCCCTGCCCACACGCCGTTTTTAGTACGTGTGTCTCCCAGAACTGTAAGATAATTAATGAGTGTTGTTTCACATGCTCAAGGCCGCAGATACCACCAATAAAGTCCGTGCCCAGAGAACCTTCCCTCTCCCCTTCCTACTCTCTCCTCTATGCTCACCTCACCCGCCTGCTTACTCCCTCCACCCCTGCCCTGCCTGTGATGTGCCACTCACCCCTCCCCCTGTGCTTGCCTCAACTTCCCCTCCCACATGCTCTGGCCTCGCTGTCCTGGGCGGGAAGGGGGGAGCTCTCTGCCTGCCCCCTACTAGAAAGCATGGAACTGCTTCCTGAGCACTGGCCCTGTGTCACCAGGCAGGACTT
The DNA here is from genome assembly GCA_021461705.1 of Cryptotis parvus. Lineage (NCBI taxonomy): Eukaryota > Metazoa > Chordata > Mammalia > Eulipotyphla > Soricidae > Cryptotis > Cryptotis parvus. Next base: position 22,676 of record JAJIBD010014377.1, read on the forward strand.
GGGTGGGCCCCTCCCACGTACCTGGAGCTCCACCTGAACTTGGACCCAAGAGCTGCTTTTGTGCTCCTTCCTGACTTGTGACGCAGTGATGTAGCATGGGGGTGGGGGGGTCTCCTCTGTCTGCCGTACTGACGCCTGCTTATCGGGTCTCCTCGGGGCTTCCTCCCTGTGTCCCCACTCGTGACTCCTTTCACTCAATAAATACAGCCTCAGGCAGCCCTTCAATCCCTGATGTGATTGATAATGAAATTCTGGCTGTCGCATATCGAGAAACCTTTCACGGGCCCGGATTTTTCATGACCCCCCCCCGAGCCCACAGTTTAACGTAAGGCTGTACCAGGAGATAGCTCCCGCTGGTCCCCTGAGCTCTACCCGCTATGGCCCCGGAGGCCCCTAGCACCCCAACCCTTTGCCACCCCGGCAACACTGCATCCTTGGGCCCCGCACTGAACCAAGGGCCTCATTAGCCAAGAACCCCAAGTAGCACCCTCAGGCCTCCTGAGCACCACTTGGGAGGAGCCCCAAAACAAAAGAAAGCCTTGAGCAAGGGTTGGTCACATTTATTGGGATGTTCTGGACATTAGCTGTTGGGTCTAGAAAGGAGAGAGGTTGTGTGGTCATGAGCTCCGCCCAGCAGACATACTAGGTGCCCCAAAATTCCGTCTCCGTCTGACTCCAACTGATGCCGTGTTTTTCCTCCTGGGGTCGGTACACAAGCTGAGGCCCCCCACGAACCCCAAGGGACCTGGCACCCAAAAAGACACAATTCACAGGAGCGTTGGACTCTCTGTAAAGAGATCCAGAGAGAGGAAGCTGCCGCGAAGATGGCCTGGATATAAACTGTCTCTGCCCTTAGAGCTGGTCATCTGACGCCCGGTGCTGTCCTGGCATCTCTGCAAAGCAGAACAAATAGGCCCCTGTGCCGCCTGCCGGCAACACCTGTGGGCAGGCCTGGTCCTATCCCTGTGCTCTGCCGACGCTTCCATCAGACTGCCCAGAGGGAGATCCCTGTTCAGGCCTCGCTTGCAGGCCCAAGGCCGCCTGGCTGAAAGATGGGGTGCTGTGGGTACCTCCCCCACCTCCCATCTCTCGGCACCCAGCCTCGGGCAGCCCCAGCACAGTAGGGCCATTGCTGCCCCCCCATGAGAAGGAATCTCTTCTCTTACAAACAGCTCTTCAGAAAAGAGAACTCTGGGTGCCCGACAGAGCGCAGGGGCTGGCCCAGGCTCTGTCCTCTGTACCATAAGGCGTTTTGCGTATTCCTTCATCTACATACAACTGGGCCTCGCAGGTCACTTGACTGGTCCGTGTTGAGTGCTGAAGTAGGAGTTGGGCTCAGAGCAGCGGCCCCCGCTTGCCCTATACCCCCCCGAGGCCAGGCTGCCCTGGCAGTGGGTGGCCCATACGTCCAGCGCCAATGGGAAGCTTTGTGAGAGCTATAGGAGGCAGGGAGTGAGGGCCCACCTGGACCATGGTGCTTGGGGTGCTACCCCCTGCCACGGGGCCTGTCTGCTCCTCTCTGAGCCTCTGGGTCCTCTTCATATCAGCTCTTCCAGGGCCCTGGAGAGCCACACGGTGACCTTGGAGGAAGGAGGGGCCTCACCCCTGCCCAGGAAGTAGATAGGATGTCCAGAGAGAAGCAGGAGCCAGGACCAGGACCTGGGGGTCTCGGGCCAACATATTTTTTTTTTCTTTTTTGGGTCACCCATGCGGAGATACTCAGGGTTTTTTCCCACCTCTGCACTCAGGAATTACTCCTGGCGGTGCTCAGGGGACCCTATGGGATGGCGGGATCGAACCCAGGTTGGCCGCATGCAAGGCCAACAGACTCCTTGCTGTGCTGTCGCTCTGGGCCCGGGCCCCAGGGATTTTAGGGGATCTTCATATCGGGGTGTCAGCTGGGCAGGGAGGGGGACAAGTGTACAGCCGGGCCCCCTGGGCAATGCTGACAAATACTATTTTTTGTTTGTTTTTTGGCTACACTCAGCAATGCTTAGGGGTTACTCCTGGCTCTGCACTCAGGAATTACTCCTGGCAGTGCTCAGGGAACCATATGGGATGCCGGGATTGAGCCCCAAGTGGGCCACATGCAAGGCACATGCCTTACCTGGTGTACTATAACTCTGGGTCCCCACTCGGGCCAGCTTTACACACCAGGTTTCAGCGGGATGCGGTGAGCCGCAGCTTCTGAGAAGGGAAGGGTTCGAGAAGGTGCCAGGCAGGGGGACCCTGGAGGAAGGAACCACGACACGGGGCCAGACACTCGGATCGGGCGACTTGGCAAGGCCACTGGAGGGGAGGGGAGGTGTGGGTCAGCCTGAGGCTCGGCCTGAGCGGCGCCCAGGTGGGGTCTCTGAGGTCTGGGATATCAGCCGCTCCCCCATGGCAGTCTCCTTCTGCCCACCCAACCTGGGAGGCACAGCTAGGGGTGCTGGTGTCCTCCCCTCGGCCGACAGCTGCTGCATAGCCCGTCCAGAGCCCCAGCCCAGCCTGTGTCCCCCCATCCCCTCACCCGCAGCTAAGCCGACTCGCTGCTCTCCCAGCGGCCCGGGCGGACAGTCACCAGAGCCACTGTGTTTGCCTCCACAGATGACTCTGGAGACGACGAGGAGGCCTCCTCCCCGGCTGACAAGAGCGAGCTCCACCACACCATCAAGAACCTGTCGCTGAAGCTGGACGCCCTGAGCACGTGCAGCGAGCTTATTGGCAGGCATGGCGCGGCCCTGCAGCGCTCCCTGAACGAGCTCGACGGCCTCCGGGTCCCGTCACGACAGCTGCGAAGCTCAAGGTGGTGAACGAGCGTGCCACCCTCTTCCGCATCACCTCCAATGCTATGATCAATGTAAGCCCCCGTTGGCCTGCGCGTGTCCCTCTCCCTGCCGGCCCCAGCTCCCGGCACTTCGTTTCCCAAAACCTTTCTCCATCACCAAAACAAAGTTTAATTCTGTGTGTGTGTTTGCGGGAGGTCCTTGAGGACCGTAAAAGATTCACCCCCAGGAGCTCCTGAAATTATAGTTTATTTCACAGTTCATTTTTATTTTTTTTTGTTGTTTTTTGCTTTTTGGGTCACACCCGGCAATGCTCAGGGGTTTCTCCTGGCTCTGCACTCAGGAACCACTCCTGGCAGTGCTCGGGGAACCATATGGGATGCCGGGATTGAACCCGTGCCGGCATGAGCCGGCCGTGGCAAGGCAAACGCCCTATCCACTGGGCTATCGCCCCGCCCCTATTTCACAGTTTAATTGGTACTAGGTCCTTCCCAGCGTGCAGTGAGGGGTGCTTCAGGGGACCCCAGGCTGGCACCTAACCCATAGAATAAACCAGCCTGAAGCGCACCAGGAGCCCCCACCAGGGCCGCAGAGAGGGTCACCCTTTCCCCAGCCGAGCCGGGAACTCGGCTGTGTTGACCTTGTCCATAGTGCCCAGGGAGTGCAGGTGACACCCCCTAGGCTGAAGCTCTGTGGCCATCCCAGGGCCAGCCCCCCATCAGCCTGCCTCTTGGTTTTCCACATTCCTTGTGTTTTATAAACTGAGAAAGTTATTTCTTACTTTTTTTTTTTTTTTTTTTTTTTTGCTTTTTGGGTCACATCCGCGATGCTCAGGGGGTTTCTCCTGGCTCTTTGCTCAGGAATTACTCCTGGCGGTGCTTGGGGGACCATATGGGATGCCGGGATTGAACCCAGGCCAGCACAGGCCAGCCGCGTGCAAGGCAAACGCCCCTACCCGCTGGGCTATCGCCTCCGGCCCTTACTTTATTTTTTTAATTATTTTATTATACCATCTTTAGATATATAATTACAAATTGTTCATGTTTGAGTTTTGGTTCTACAGTGTTCCAGCACCATCCCTCCACCCGTGCCCATCTCCCATCACCAATGTCCCCACCTCCCTCCCCCTTTCTCCAGCCTGCCTCCATGGCAGGTTCTGTATCCTTCTCTCTCTCTCTCTTTCACTCTCTCTCTCTCTCTCTCTCTCTCTCTCTCTCTCTCCTTCTCACTTCCCCTTTCTTACACATTGTGGATTGTAGTGTATTCTAGGACATGATTGGCTCCATTAGTTTGATGTACCGCACGGCCGCAAGCGGCTGCGCGACTCTGGGGAGAGCAGGATGGCAGCTCTCCCTGATGCGTCTGAGTCTCTGCATGATATGACTGGTCGCCCTGGGGCAGTTCGTGAGCAGGACCACCAGGCCTTCAGGATGAGTCAGGGGAAGGGGAACCCCAGCTCCATCTTATGAATGCCCGGTGACTTCTGCCTCCAAGAGCCGCCTACCTGGGCTTGAACTTGGCTGCTCTGTTAATCTGGTCTCGAGATCAGCATCTCTCCTGACTCCCTAATTTAAATTTTTTAATTGATTTGAGATTCTGTGGTTCCCAATACTATTAATCATGGGTTTCCTTGTTGTCTGTGGACGTGACCAGTTTTTGGAATTCCCTCCCGCCCCACACACTCTTCCTGGATTTTCGTGGATGCTGTTGAGCTGATGGGCTGCAAGCGTGTCCGCCCTGGCCCTCCCGAGCCTCACACTCCTTTGGGGTGATGCTCACGCAGTGCTCTCTGGGGACCACAGCCATCATAGTCACGGGGCTCATGTGGAGACTGGGAGCTGGTCACTCGTGCTCAGCAGGCATCTCACACATTCATCACTCGATGGAAGCTACTTCCCCCATAGCTGGGGTCCCTGCTGCCCCATCATTGTCCGACCTGCCAATGGCCTGGCACTGTCTTCCTCCATGGACACAGGCTGCCAGGGGTCAGGACAGCAAGGTAGTTCACTTCCCACAGTGGCCTCCTGCCCCCATGGTCTCTGCCCACTTAACAGGCTTGCAGTGATAAACTGAGGTGAGGGCTAAGAAGGGTGCCCAGGTCTTCCTGATCCCAGGGCCAGCTGCAGCCCACTGCCTCCTAGGAGAGGACAAACCCCCTCCCTCCCTTGACCAGACCCCACTGCCCAGCCTTGACCCCATCTCCCGCCATGCGGCATTGCTGATACCCCCATGTGTAACAGGGCATCTCAGGGATGTTTTTTGAGGCAACATTTTTGGGTGGGGAAGGACGGGCTCCCCAGACAGTGCCCAGAGGGGCCACTCCAGCCTGGACAGTTCAGTGCTCTGGTGCTGGGGACCCAGGGTCACTCAGAAGTTCTTGGGAGTATGGACAGGGCACTGCAGGGAACCCAGGGCTTCCCCTCCGTCCTGCAGTCCCAGTGCGGGAACAGTAGGTGTGTGGGAGCTCACGAGCCTGTGACTGAAGCCGAGTCTGGCCAAGTTCCCCCCGTGGGTGCTTCTGTGAGTGATCAGAGCCAGCCCAGTCTTTCTCAGCCTCTGCGATGACTGTTTGGGGAGTTGTGAATTAGTCGCCACTTAGCGGGAGCCTCTGACTGTTCTCTTGCACGCCTTGAACACAGCGACCCCACAGCTGAGATGGGGCTTTCAGCGCCCCCTGGAGGCGCCTGGTGGGGCAGCGTCAGACGGTGCTGGAGGGCAGAGTCTCACAGAGGGAATGGTAGTTTCTTCTCTTTTTACAAATTTATCTTTTGGTGGAGGAAGGACGGTGGCCTCTGGGATGGTGCCGGCGCCCCAGCCGCATTACAGTATGTTGTCACAGAGGCCACATGAGGTTGGTGTCCTCAGACATCCTTTGGCCTCTCCTTTTGTGTTAATCGGGTAACACAGGCCACCTGAGCCACTCTGAAACTGGAGTCTCAGGCCATTGCATGACACTTGGGGTCATAGCTGACCTGATCCAGCAATGAGTGATGGAGCCCATGAGCAAGGGCCAGGGGCAGCACCTGTGGCCAGGTCCAGCCCGCCTGGCCGGCCCCATGAGCTCCCCTGGAGCCCTGTGCTCTGGCCTCAGAGGAACCCCAAACCCCAATCATTCTGGAGGGTGCCCCCACCCCGGTGCCAGGCTCAACACTGGCAGGTTCTGGTGTGCATCTGTAATCACCACAAAGAGTCCCACCTGGTTCTGTACACGTCCAGGGCCTGCTGCCCCTGGTCCTCACCACTGCACTAGCAAAGGGGAGGGAGGGGCCTGGGTGTCGCCTCCCTCTGCAAGGCTGAGCCCCCCAACTGGGCAGGCAGGAGCGAGCTGCTCCTCCAGGTCCCGTAGATGGGAGCTGTGCAGGTGATGCATTTCGGGGAGGTGCGTTTGCAGAAGGGCCTCGAACCCGAGCCACTAAGTGGGTGCTTCCCGGCATGCCCACTGGTCAGCAGTTCAAGCCCAGGTTGCAGTCAGGCTGCTGCCAAGATTAGCTGTGCAGCTCCTGGGCGAGCAGGGCTGGGATGCAGGCGCCCCAGAGGATCAGGGTCGTCCAGGACCCAAGAGCTGCCAGCAGAAACAGCCGCCTGGTGCGCGGGACAGAGGCCGCCCTGACTGAGTCACACGCCTGCTCCTGCAGGGGGACTGGCTGGGCAGTGGGGTCCGAGTTCTCAGTGCAAAGACAAGCATCACACGGGCGGGGCTGCACAGGGTGTGTGTCAGAGAAATAAACGCAAGCTGGAATCAGAGCGATCCTGCTGTGGTTCAGCACTTGCCTTACAAGTGGCAGACCCTGGTTCGATCTCCAGCATCCCAGGGGGTCCCCTAAGCACCGCCAGGAGTAATTCCTGAGTGCGGAGCCAGGAGTAGCCCCTGAGTATTTCCAGATGTGACCTACCACGCCCCAAAAAAAAGAAGTGAAGGCGGGTTTGTTGCTGGACAGGCCTGAGCTTCTCGGAGCCCTGTCTGGGGGGATGGCAGGAAGGAGCCCCTGAAGCTGCCCTCCTGGGTCCTTGCATGGCCCACAGGCAGGTCCTGGCCAGCTGACCCCTGTTCTGCCTCTGATAGTTGCTCACTGGAGCCTGGAGTGGGGAGTAAAAATAGCTTCCAGAACTGTCAAAAATCAGCCGCACTTGGGCGACCAGCTGGCGCGAGTTCCTGTGGCGAGGAAGAGCTATTCTGAGTGTGGAAATGGGCTGTTTTAAAGTTCGGATCAAAGCGGGCAGCGTCTTCCCTGAGGCCTTGAGTCACATCCGGGCAGAGCCCTGACCAAGCTGGGATTGGGGTGCGGCTGCCTGTGGCTGGCAGCGGGGAGTGCTCCAGGGAGCCGTGGCTGACCAGACGCAGAGGCACAGGGGGACCCACCCTTGGTCTTGGGGCCTGTGCCTGCTGTCCTGCTCCCCCTACGGCCGCCTACAGCCGCTCCTAGTTGGTGTGGCATTGCCTGCTCCTTCCTGCAGGAGCCCACGGCGATATGGGGAGCAACACGTGGGGACCCTCAGCTCCGCCTGCCCACTCAGGAGCCCCCAAAACCTGAGCCGTG
>JAJIBD010014378.1:0-12570 GCA_021461705.1 Cryptotis parvus
TGGTTAGTCTTTACGATGTGTGCCAGTCTCTGAGAAACGAAGTGGTATCTCACTGCTATTTGGATTTGCATTTCCCTGTGTAGTGTTGGGGAGCATTTTATCATGTGCATTTGGGCATTTGTATTTCTTTTTGAGGAAGTTTCTATTCACCACTTCTCCCCATTTTTTAAATAGGGTTGGATTTTTTTCTGATAAAGTGTAATCAGTGCTTTATGTAACTTGGATATTAACCCTGCATCTCAGGAGTGGTAGCAGAGTGTAGGGGGTCTTTGTATTTTGGTAACTATTTACTTTGAGCTTCGAATTTAATGCAGTTTCCATTTGTTTATCTTTGTGCCCACTTACTTGGCCATGACATAATACCCTTAAAGATGCCTCTAGATTCAATGTCATGGGAAGTTTTGCCTATGTAACTTATGGATTCAGGTCTGATGTTGAGGTCTTTAGTCTATTCTGATTTGATTTTCTGCATGGTATTAGAAAGAGATCTGGGTTCATCTTTATGGCATTTGCTTGACCAGCTTTCCTAGCATCACTTATTAAAGAGGCTTTCCTTGTCCCACTTAATATTTTTTCTCCTTTACCAAAGATTAACTGTCTAACATTTTTAATAAAAAAAATCAGTTTCTGAATCAAACTTAAGGTTTTTCCCCCTCCCCAAAAATAAAAGACGCATGAATTTTGGTTCAATTGTCCTTCAAAGTAAAGCTAAGACTCAGTTCCTTATATACCTGATACATGGTAAATGTAAGCTATGATACTCTTGTTTTCCTCAAATCAGCTTTCTTTTTGTCCACAGTTCTTCTTTTCTCTTGATCCATACTCTAATTGATATCAGCTTCCTTAAGCGTATCTTTAGAATAGGGCCAGAGAAATAGTTTAGTAGGTAGGGCATTTTTCTTTTGTGTGGCTGACCTGCATTTTATCTCCAGCACCCCATATGGTTCCCTGAGCACTGCTCTGGAGTGACTGCTGAGTGCAGAGTTGGGAGTAAGCTCAGAACACTGCACTGGGTGTAGCCAAAAAAACAAAAATAAAACTTAAAAAAATACAAATATCTTTGTCACTTGTCTTCCCATTGTTCATCGATTGGCTCGAGCAGGGCGCCAGTAGCATCTCCATTCATTGGGAATGAGGCTCATTACTGTTACTGTTTTTGACATATTGAATACACCACGGGTAGCTTGCCAGGCTCTGCCGTGGCTCTGGGTTCATCCCAGGGGGCCCAGTCTTTTTCTATGTCAGACCATCAACCATCCAGGGCCCATGGAGCAGAGCCCTGGGTGTAGACAAGTCTGTCTTCTATCTGCCACCTAACGATGAAGCCGGACACCACAGCCACACCTGCAACCTCGAGGGCCAGAACAAATATCTTTAGATGAATAAAAAATACCATGATACCAATATCCAAGGCCAGACAAAACATGGATCAAGAGGTCTTGTCAGTAGGTAAAACCTACTGCAAATGTGTGTGAGTCAAAGATTAGGCAATATAGAGAAAGGAACAGTGTACTAATAATTATTGTAAGTGATAATGCCAGCATAGAACTGAGCATTGAAAGTAGGCAAAAGGATATACATGATAGTCTCTAACTGTATGTATTGCAAGCCACAGTGTGTAAAAGGAAGAAGGAAGAGAGAAGAGAGGGGAGAGAGAGGGAGAGAGAGAGAGAAAGAAATAAAAACTGCCTCGCCATAGACGCAGGCTGGGGGAGGGGGGGAAATCATGGAACATCATTGATGGAGGGAAATGGGCACTGGTGGAGGGATGGGTGCTGAAACTCTGTATGACTGAAACCCAAATATGAACACTTCTGTAACTGTATATCTCATGGTGGTATAATAAATAAAATTTAAAAGAATTTTAACTGGAATACCCCAAGCATCCTTATTCTTGCATATTTCTTTTAAGTCTCCATAGCAACCAGGTTTAGTTTGGAAAGTATTTCATCTCATCTCCCCAAATGTTCATGACTAGGAGGAGTAAGTTTCTGTATTTTTATTACTTGTATCACTTGTCTTATCAATTGGTGTTCATCTATTTGCTCGAGTGGGCACCAGTAACATCTCCATACTTCCAGTGGCATGCTAGTGTAGCCCAAGGGCATATGCTCACACAAGGAACACAAAGAGCCTCAAACCATACATTCAGGTCATGAGAATGAGGTCTATAATTGTTACTGGTTTTTGGTCTATCAAATACGACACAGGTAGCTTGCCAGGCTCTGCCATGTGGGTGGTATACAGTAGGCTCTCAGTTCATGCATTTACTGATGAACCACAATGGCAAAAGATCAGCTTATCTCTTGGGTGGAGAACTGATGAGTTGTAGAGTCCAGATGTTGAAAATGGTGGCCCTCATGGTGTGGGGGGTTCCTCTGGCTTCTCACGAGGCTCTACTGGGAGGGTGGGCCAGGGCTAGAACTCACCTTCCCTCCCAGACGCCTTATGATCAGCTGAGCACAGGGAGAGCCAGTAGCAGTTCTGCCCCGTGCATCTGTGTCTCAGGTTCAAGTATACTGGGCTTAAAAATGTATTTTTTCAATGTATGTATTTTTATTACATACGCATGCTCGAGCGGGCACCAGTAACATTTCCATTGGACCCTATCATGTGCCAATGTAGTCCAATGGCATCTGGTTGCTTCTGGTATACGAAGAGCCTCAAACCATTCCCTTCAGGGTCTTGACGAAGAAATCTGACCATCTTGTAGGTGGCGGCCATGTGATCTTTTGACATCCCATGGGATCCAGTCAGAAACAGCTATAGTCCAGCAGTCGTCTCCAAATCGCATTACATGTCCAGCCCATCTGATTTTCGATGTCTTGGCAAATGAGACAGCGTCCCTGATTCTGGAATAGCAACAGAGGTCGGAACTCCAGATTCCTTGTCTCACTTGAGTGAGGCGTGATATTCCAAGCATAGCTCTTTCGATTCCTCTCTGGGAGACCCAAATAGCATTCTCATCCTGCTTTCCGTACAGACCAGGTCTCTGAGGCGTATGTTTTTTTTTTTTTATTTATTTTTATTTTTTTTGCTTTTTGGGTCACACCCGGCAATGCTCAGGGGTTTCTCCTGGCTCTGCACTCAGAAATTACTCCTGGCGGTGCTCGGGGACCATATGGGATGCGGGGATCAAACCCGGGCCGGCATGGGGCCGCCAAGTGCAAGGCAAATGCCCTACCCACTGAGCTATCGCTCTGGTCCCACTGGAGGCGTATGTTAATGCAGGGAGAATGGTGGAGTCGAAGAGATGTGCCTGGAGTCGGAGGTTCTTTGTCCTTTTTAGCTATTTCTTCGATGCCTTTGAAGGCATTCCATGCCGCTCTCTTCCTCCTGTGCAGCTCAGGTTTTAGGTCATTCATCATGTTGACTTTTCAACTTAGGTACACATAACTGCTGCATTCAGAGATGTCTGTTCCATTGAGAGTAAATGGAGCCTCTGGAATTAGTTCATTTTTCATGAACATAGTTTTGTTCAGATTCAGCTGTAGACCTATTTTTCCACATTCTTGGTCAAAGTCAGCCAGCATTTGTGCCGCTTGGCTAATGTTTAGTGTTATTAGAACGATGTCATCAACGAAGCGGAAGTGGTGTAGTTGCCGACCATCTATCTTCACTCCCATTCCTTCCCATGCTAATTGTCGCATGATGTTATCGAGGGTGGCGCTAAAGAATTTTGGTGAAATGGTATCACCCTGCCGAACCCCCTCTTTTGACATCAATGATCACTTCCTTGTAGAATGGTGAGATCCTGGTGGTGAATCTGTAATACAGCTCATGAAGGATCTTGATGTATTGGATTTGGACGCCCCTGTTTGGCTAGGGGCTTCGATGACCGCTTCAGTCTCCACAGAATCAGTCTCCACATTTATTTTATTCTCCAAAAATATATTTTATCTAGGGACCATAGTGATAGAGGGCAGGAAGCATCTAACCCAGGTTCAATCTCCGGCATCAGGGCGGGGCTAGCATGATAGGATAATGGGTAGGAGGCTGGGATGAACCCAGAGCCACGGCAGAGGCTGGCAAGCTACCAGTGGTGTATTCAAGATGCCAAAAACAGTAACAGTAATGATCCTGTGTGCATTTGCCTTGCACACAGGTTTGTTCTCCAGCATCCCATATGGTTCCCCAAGCACCGCCAGGAATAATTGTTGAGTGCAGAGCCAGAGTAACCCATAAGCACTGATGGGTATGACCCCAGAAAGACAAAAAAAAAAGGTTCTGGCACCACATATGGTCCACAGATTCCTGCCAGGAGTGATCCCTGAATGCAGAGCTAGAGTAAGCCCCGAGCACCACCTGGTGTGGCCCAAAACAAATACATATAACACCAATAAACTATTTCCAGATAAGCATATCCTCCTCTTTTAATAAAGTCCAGCAACTGGCGATTCAGTTTCAATAGCTATATCACTGTATCACTGTATCACTGTCTTTCCCGTTCATCATCGATTTGCTCGAGCGGGCCCCAGTAACATCTCCATATGTCCTGTCTCATGCTAGTAGAGCCCAAGGCATCTGCTTGCTCCAGGAACATAAAGAGCCTCAATCCATTCCGGAATGAGGTCTATAATTGTTACTGGTATTTGGCATATATATCAAATATCAAATACAACACGGGTAGCTTGCCAGGCTCTGCCGTAGGTAGCATACTCTTGTAGGCATCTCTAAGTCCAGCATTTATTGATGAACCACACGGCCCAGAGCGGCCTCGCGAGCCAGGCGCTGATAGGCTGGTCTGCTGGGTGGAGGTCTGACGGAGAGAAGTCTGGATGTGGAAAATGGAGGCCCTCATGGAGTGGGGGGGTCGTCTGGCCCCATGCAGGCTCTGCTGGGGTGGTGGGCCAGGGCTAGAACCCACCATCCCTCCTGGGCGCCTCGTGGAGCGGCTGGTCACAGGGAGAGCCAGTAGCAGCTCTGCCCCATAGCATACTCTTGTAGGCATCTCTAAGTCCAGCATTTATTGATGAACCACACGGCGCAAGCGGCCTCGCGGAGCCAGGCGCTGATAGGCTGGTCTGCTGGGTGGAGGTCTGACGAGAGAGAAGTCTGGATGTGGAAAATGGAGGCCCTCATGGAGTGGGGTGTCGTCTGGCTTGGTTCGGGGCTCTGCTGGGGTGGTGGGCCAGGGCTAGAACCCACCATCCCTTAGTGTATATCTTGCTACTAACTCTGGAAATTTGGAAAAAAAAATCTCCAAATTTCCAGAGTTAGTAGCAAGATATACATGTAAGGGATGGTGGGTTCTAGCCCTTACAGCAGTCTTTCTTAAATCCGGCTCAGGTATGCTGGTCCAGAGACTCGCAGACATGGGGCAGCTATATCACTCAATTATTTTAACTATCATTTGCTGTCATTTGAGGATGGGACTCTAGTGCCTCTAAAGTTCTCAGCTTATCAATATTTTAATCATTATTTCAAAAATAAAATTAGGAGCCAAAGAGATATGATTATACAGGGGGGATAAGTCGCTTGCATTATGTAGGGCAAACTCCAGATTGGTTCCAGGCACCACATATGGTCTCCGAGGTTGGCAAGGGGTGACCCCTGAGCTTAGAGCCAAAGAAACTCCTAAAGGTACTGTGGATATCCTCACGCCTATCATTCATACAATTAAAAATATGTGGAAGGTTGCTTTAGTTATTGTTATACAAGATTAACAAAGGGTACTTGGGGTGGAAGAAGATGGGGAGTCAGAAAAACAGCGCTTGGGAGGGGGGAGGGAACTGGGGGACGTTGGTGGTGGGAGATGGGCACTGGTGGCAGGATGGGTGCTGCAAACAATTCAGTATGATTTGTTGGCAAAGTGCTACACCGTTTCAATGAAACAATGTATGTTTTAACTGAACTAAAATAAATACATGTTTAATCACTAAAAAAAAAAAAAAAGAAAAACAGCGCTTTTCACTAGCTACATCAGAGCTGGATGGGCTACCCTTCATAACCTCCAGGAAAAAGTAATTTGTAATTATGACTCATCTCTTCCTCTTGGGGGTGAAACAAAAAATTTCCTTCTTGCTAGAGTCTTTAAGTCTCCTTTCATAAAGCTTAGGTCTTTTACTGTGACACAAGTTTACACTGGCCAAAGACTTTTAAAAACCTGGAGTTGGGAAGAGTCACAAGTCTACAAATGTGGGCTGTCACCTAGACCCTTTGCTCAAGGGCAGAGACAGAAGGAAAGAAAAACAGAGTGGAAGAATCCAGGACCTGAAAGTCAGGGATGTGTGTTTAAAGATGTTCTGAAGGGGCAGTACGGGGTAAGGGGCTAAATGCAGACATCTGGCAGCAGTCGTTACTTCAACGCCTTCATAATATGCAATGATGGTTCTTTGAAATATTATAGCTTTTCAAGAATACAAAAAAATCACTTTTTGCTAAAGGATTTTGAAAATGCAGAAAATCATGCTTGAGATGAAACTACCATGGCCATTAGCAATAATATTTCTATGCATTTCTATGCATATTTTCTCTCAGCATTTATTTTAGTGAGCCAGTATTTTTGTTTGGGGTCACACCCAGCGGTGCTTCAGTGTTGGATGGTCTTGTGGGTACCATCTAGAATGCATGAAGTTCATGGCCCAAAATTATGATGTGATACTCCCCACGAATACACTTCCATTAAGATGTATTTCTTTATGAGCACGCTCTTGCTCTCTCTCTCTCTCTCTCTCTCTCTCTCTCTCTCTCTCTCTCTCTCTCTCTCTCCTCTCTCTCTCGTTTTTTGACATAAGAGATAATCTCGGAGGAAGGTACTAGGCCCTGGCATTATCATTTGTTTAGACCTGAACCAAAGGTGTGGCACCACCTAACATCTACACCTATGTCAGTTTACAGCTGTGTGGCTGACTAACTGGCAGTATTAGGTACAGAACCAGTTTAGAGGCTTTGAACTTCCTTTAATACTTTCTTCCAACTATTTCCTTGCCCTTAAGCAAGCTCAGCCAACCTTCTCTCTGCTCCTCTAACTGTCCTGTCAGGCTCTCTGCTCCTGCAACTCACTCCTCCCAGCCAGGCTGAGAACCCAGTCTCAACTGACTCATCGACTGTTTTTTCCAACTCTTATATATCCCCATAATTTGGATATCGGCCATCCCTTTAAGAAGTAAAAGCCGGGCCAGAGCAATAACACAACGAGGAGGGAGTTTGCCTTGCACACGGCGACTGGGGTTCGATCCCCAGCATCTATATGGTCCCCAGAGCACCACCAGGAATGATTTCTGAGTGCAGAGCCAGGTATGACCCAAAAATAGGGGAAAAAAAAGTAAAAGCCACCCCCTTTTAAGGATCTCTTAAATCTCTTAAAGGGACCCAACACACCTAGAAGCTGCTTCTTTGATCTTTGTTGATGCAACCCACCCTGAAGAAAGGATTTTGGCTTTTTGGGTATATAAAGGGACTGACTTGGGGAAGGCCCATCCCTTTTGGTGGGAGACCTGGGCCCCAGTGCATGGTTGGAGATCTGGGAAATCCCATATCTTGAATTGTAGTAGCAGAGCTTGTTTCATTATTGGTGATTAGTGAAAACCTATTGGAACTGTACTGAATTCGTGGCTTGTCTGTCTGATGCCAGTCCTCGAGATAAAAGTGAACTCATTCTCTACTATTATTGGGAACCCCTGCGGCTCCCCCAACTCTTCAAGACTTATTCCTAGTTCTGTGCTCAGTGACCACGCCTGGCAGTGCCCAAGGGACCATTTGGGATCTCAGGAATTGAACCTGGGTCAGGTGTGTGCAAGGCAAGTATCTTACCAGCTGTGCCATACCTCTGGGCCCAGTCAGTGAGTTATTTTATAAACACGGTTTATTCTACTGTATAAAATGTTTTTGTAAGGCGGAGAGGTGGAAAGCTGGCATTAAAAGAACCCCTGGTCCAATTCCTGGTAGCATATTAATCCCTAAGAACCACCAGGTGTAACCCATGAGCTCCAGCAGATACAACCCCAAATCAAAATCAACACAAAGAAATTTTTATTATTTTTAGTAATTCCCACCATAACAGGCAGGCAAGCAATCTCTCCATAATCTTTCTCAAACTTAACAGATCATTATTTAAAAAGAATCTCTTATGGAGGGCACAGATTATTCACTAAATACATTATCCACAGTTTTCCTCACCTGTCTCAAATCCAGGACTTCATAAAATAACTAAGCTATAATGCATCTGCCCGGTTTTTAAAATTAAACAAAAAAAGAACTAAACAAAATAAACAAAAAAGGAACTTAAAATTATGAAGCACTCTGTCTAAAACCAAAAGGCATATTTACAAGATTTATATGATGTGCTGCACAGTGTACTAAGGATTTTGCCCAATTTATCTTTTGTAACCAACATAAAGTCAGCTGGGATCCAATTATGCAGCAGGTCTAGGGGTTGGGAGAAAGAAGGGGTGATTTTATCTGAGTCACAAAGAAACTCAGCAAATAATACCACTAAGATCAACAAGTAATTGAAAATAAAGTGGAGGCTGGAGAAAGAGTACAGGAGGTTAAGGCACTTGCTTTGCATGTGGCTGACCTAGGTTGAAATCCTAGGCACTGCATATGGTCCCTGAGCACAGAGCTACGCACCCCAGAGCACCAGCTGATGTGGACCCAAACCAAAATAAAATGAAATGAAGCTTGAATAGATAGCTAGATAAAACATATGATACTGTTATAATACACATTTTTCCTTTGGCTTCTGGCTACGCTGCCAATTTCCAGTCTCATTATTGAATATCTGTGTTCAAGTGAACTCTAGATTCCTTAAATATTAAGACAACCTTAAAATTTCAGGCCTGTCTTTAAGTGAGTTCTTAGTCGGTACAATGAAACTGCCAAAGAAGGACTCAGCACAAATGAAAAGTTCTATAGAAAGACTAGAGCAGCCTCCTGCCTCTTGAGGTTGCAGGGGTGGCTGCAGTGCCCGGCTGGGTCGGCAGGTGGCAGACAGGAGACAGGCTTGTCTACACCCAGGGCTCTGCTCCATGGGCCCTGGATGGTTGATGGTCTGACATAGAACAAGACTGGGCCCCCTGGAATGAACCCAGAGCCACGGTAGAGCCTAGCAAGCTACCCGTGGTGTATTCAATATGCCCAAAACAGTAACAATAATGGACCTCACTCCCAATGAATGAAGACGTTATTGGCACCCGCCTACCAAATCGATGAACAACTGGAAGACAAGTGACAAGTGACAAGAGCAGCCTATCCCAGGTAGGGTAGGGATACTGGCACTGAAATCCCAGCTCTACCACATACCTGCTAGGCAACCTGTACAAGTCAATGTCTATCCCACTAGAGCTCTTTCAAGTGAATATTGGGTTAGTACGTTTAAGTGTTTGATCAGGTCTTGTAAGACTAAGCACTATCTGTAAAAACTGTATTTATAGGCAGTGTGATTTTCTATATTAGGAAAAACCAGCAGACACAAAAATTAAAAGTAAGGGTCAGAGAGATTGGACAGTGGGCAGAGTGCTTGCAGCTGACCTGAGTTCAATCTCTGGCACCCCATAATGTCCCCAAACTGCACCAGAAGTACTCCTTGAATGTAGAGTCAGGAGTAATCCCTGAGCACTGTTGGGTGTGTGGAAATATCTTTATAAGATATTTCCGTAGTTTGCGATCAGCTTTAACCAAAAGATGCTTTTCATATTCATCTGCTTTTCATAATCATTTTTATGGGGGGGGGGGGGGGTGTACACCCAGCTTTATTTAGGTTATTCTTGGCTCTGTGTTCAGGGGTCACTCCTGATTATGATTAGGGGACCAGGATTCAAACCAGGGTTAACCACCATGAAAGGCAAGAGTCTAAACCCCTTCCTGTACCCTTTTATTCTTTATTTTTACTAAACAAAACTATTATAATTTTCATTCCCTTTTTTTCCTACCCTACCATCAACAAAAATAATTTTCTTCGTAGTTTTTTTAATTTGGTGGTTACACCTGGCAAATACTTGGGACCCAGTCCTGAAGTGGTGAGGGATCATGTGTTTCCAAGCCAGGATGCTTGAGGAACCAAAAGATCAGGGGGATTAAGCCTAGGATACCCATATGTAGAGCACGCAGGCATTCAGCATCTTGTCTTTCTGACCCAAACAGTTTCAATTCTTTTTTTTCTTTGTTTTTGGGTCACACTCAGAGATGCTTAGTGCTTAATTCTAGCTCAGCAATCAGGAGTTATTTCTGGCAGTGTTCTGGGAACCATATGGGATGCCAAGGATCAATCCCGGTTCAGCAAGCTGTGTGCAAGGGAAATGCCCTGCCTACTGTATTCCAGTCCCCTTCTGTAATTCTTTTTTTGTGTGTGTGCGTTTTGGGGTCACACCCGGCGATGCTCAGGGATTATTCCTGCCTCTTCGCTCAGCAACTACTCCCTAGTGGTGCTCGGGGGACCATATGGGATGCCGGGGTCGAACCAGGTCAGCCGCTTGCAAGGCGAACGCCCTACCCACTGTGCTATCGCTCTGGCCCCCTTCTGTAATTCTTAACTATGAATCAGCTATGTAATACACTGTAGATATTACAGCAGGCCAATTAGACATTTTACTTTGCTTTCTGAGATTAGGGGAAACGGATTCCTCATCTATTCTATGCTGACATATTGGTTCTGAAAAATAATTCTTCATATACTAAAAATTTGGATATGGTATTTTATTTATTTTTTTTGGATATGGTATTTTTAAAATACACAATAAAAATTACCTTTTTTTCTTTGACAAATAAATAAAATATCAAGTATGGGGTGATAAAGTATCAGAAATTAAATTATGGCATACTGTAATCCAGGCTTTACATCCTTAACATTAAAATTTATGGGGCCGGAGAGATAGCAGAGCAGGTAAGGCAATAGCCTTGCACATAGCCAGCCCAGGTTTGATCCCAGCATCCCATATGATCCCCCAAGCACCACCAGAAGTAGTCACTGAGTGCAGAACCAAGAGTAACCCAGTATTGCTTGGTGTAGCCCAAAAAGCAAAATAAATAATTAAAATCACTGTTATCACTGTCTTCCCGTTCTTCATCGATTTGCTCGAGCGGGCACCAGTAACATCTCCATATGTCCTGTCCCGTGCTAGTAGAGCCCAAGGGCACCTGCTTGCTCTAGGAACATAAAGAGCCTCAAATAATTAAAATACGAAAGTAAAAAATAAAATAAAATTTATGGAACTTGCCTCCCAGGGGTCAGTACTAGAACTTCTGACTTGTAAATCTGAGATCGTGGTTTGATTTCTTGATCACTTGACATCCCGTTATTCATCGATTTGCTCAAGCGGGGCGCTAGTAACATTTCCATTTGACCCTGTCACGTGCCAGTGCAGCCCAATGGCATCTGGTCACTTCAGGAACACAAAGAGCCTCAAACTGTTTTGATTTCTAGCACAACACCAGTTTAATTTCTAGCACAACAAAATCATAATAAAATGTATAGAAAATTCTAAATCCTGACTTTGTGAAATAAAAAATAACTTGTCAAACTATTCCTCTTAAACTCATAGAAATGGAATTATTAAAACTCACAGAAATAGAATTATGTACATTCGTCTTTTTTTCTTTTCCTTCCAGCCTCAACATTTATCTTTTGTTTTAACTAAGAAACCTAATTGGCAAGTGATACAGTTATCAGACATTTGTGGAAGATCAAAATATCAATCTGCAGGGTCAGAGCAATAGCCCAGAGGGTAGGGCGTTTGCCTTGCACGTGGCCGGCCTGTGCCAGTCTGGGTTCGATCCCGGTATCCCATATGGTCCCCAGAGCACCACCAGGGAGTAATTCCTGAGTGCAGAGCCAGGAGAAACCCCTGAGCATTGCCGAGTGTGATCCAAAAAAGCAAAAAAAAAAAAAAAAAGGGGGCGGAGCAATAGCCCAGCGGGTAGGGCGTTTGCCTTGCACACGGCCGAACCCGGTTCGATCCCGGCATCCCATATGGTCCCCTGAGCACCGCCAGGAGTAATTCCTGAGCAAAGAGCCAGGAGTAAAAAAAGTATATACATATATATATGTGTGTGTGTGTGTGTGTGTGTGTGTGTGTGTGTGTGTGTGTGTGTATATATATATGGTGACTACAAGAGTATGCCACCCGCACAGCAAGCCTGGCAAGCTAACTGTGTCCTATTTGATATGCCAAATACCAGTAACAATTATATAGCAATTATATTAGGTCATTCCCATGACCTAATATAATGGTTTGAGGCTCTTTATGTTCCTGGAGCAAGCAGATGCCCTTGGGCTCTACTAGCATGAGACAAGACATATGGAGATGTTACTGGTGCCTGCTCGGCAAATCGATGATGAACGGGAAGATAGTGATATATATAAATATATATATGTATATAATATATATAATATATATTAATCTGCTGACAATTTCTTCATGAAACTATGAAAATACCTGGCTTTACATGGCAAAACATTACTTAATCCAAATTTTTTGCTATATGAAATTAATCACAATCAGAAATCACACTACTGCTTACTAATTTTTTCTCTCTAAAATAAATTGGTATATGAAATTAATATCCAAGTATAATCTCTTTATTCACAGCCCTTTCTGCAACTAAAATTAGTGAAACTTGAACAGAAAA
>JAJIBD010014380.1:0-14526 GCA_021461705.1 Cryptotis parvus
AACCCTGCCTGCCCTATTGCAGGAGCATTTAATTCTCTCTCTCTCTCTGTTTGTGTCCCAGTATTTCTCAACCTCTCTTCTATTACACATTGTGACTTGTCCTATGGATATATTATTATGGATAATAATGTATGATGTCTCTAACTGATTATTTAATAGTGAGTTCTAGTGTGACATCCTAATTTCTCATTCCTCATAACCTCTCCAGTTTGATGCAAATAGATTGATCATTGAAGTGTACAAATGAGAAAGATCCTGAAAGGACCTGGTGCTAAAGTACATTGAACCTAATATAAACACCTGCGCAGCCGTGGATCTGGAGTATCTGTCTTGTGGCGGTTGGCTGTGGTGGCTGGAGCTCATGGTCACATGTCCACGGACCCCAGAGTCTGGGGACTGGATGGAGGGACCCCAATCCTTGCTCCCAGTCCAGCAGGCGTGGTCGCCTGCATGCTGAGCAGGCCCTAGGAGCTATGTAGGACACGACCAGGTGCTGGCCAAGCCTTTTGACACAAAAGTTATTTTGAAATTGCATTTTTACAAGATCTTTTGCTGTATTTTGATCATGTTCCAATAAGTAAATCATTCATTAGTTATTTAGTTATTTCTATAATATAGTTCTTTGGATTTATTTTGATTATTTGCTAAGTGAAAACCTCTAAGATAAAAAAGGATTTGTTTGGGCATTGATATTTTCTTATTTCTTCAGCTCTCAATTAATTTTGAAATTAATATTTACCTTTCATATAGCTTATAGAAGTAAACTCAAGTATTGATTTAAGAAGATCTAGTGTTAATAAATGATGAAGGAAACAGTATGGAAGACCTTTGCATGTATAGCACATGAGATTAATTTCGATTTTTAATGTATTTATTATCTGAAAACTAGACAGAAAGTCCTATAAATTGTAGGAAAGATCTGATAAGAAGCCAATAATGAGTGAATTGATCTAACATATGGTTGTTATAAAATGACCCTTACCTGTTAGTATATATCAGATAGTATAATATGAAAAAAAATTGGTGAAAAATGCTTAAAAAAGAGGAAAATCTTTTAAATGCTATCTTTAATAAGCATATGTTATATTAACTTTAGAAATATCTGAAAACTTTACCATGCAATTGCTGATAAAATTAAACAAGTTATCAAAGCACTTACTATTTTTAAAAAATATTTTATTATACCACCATGAGATACACAATTACAAAGATGTTCATGTTAGGGTTTCCGTCATACAGCTTTCCAGCACCCATCCCCACCGGTGCCCATTTCCCCATCACCAATGTCCCCAGTTTCTCCCCGCCCCCCTAGCCTGCCTCTATGGCAGGTTCTTTATCTCCTCTCTCTCTCTCTCTCTTTCTCTCTCTCCTTTTTTCTTACACATTGTGGATTGCAAGACATGCATTTAGAGGATATCATGTGTTTCTTTTTGAAAATTATCATTTTCAACAATTATTAACACATTCAGAAAAGCTTTGAGATTGTTCAGGTATGCAGTAGTTAATTAAATTATAAAGTATTCCTATTTAGGGAGATCTGACATATGTTATTTTTCCTCCTCACCCATCTGTGGTCCATATATGGTATTGTCAAAATTATTTTATCAATTCTAATATAGGAAAAAACCCAATTAGTCCTTCTTAATTTCTTAATACAAATAATAATAAAGTACTTTCTCAGAAAAATCAGTATTATGATATTAGTTTACCTCTGTTTTCCAAAGACAAGGAATTCTTGAAGTAAGACTGCTGAGTGACTTTAAATGTTACAGGGAGATAATAGAAATAGAGAGAGAACAGTAGTGACAATGGTCAGAATTAACAAAGATTGTAGTTGTCAGCTCCAGAATATTAGTATTTCAGCAGCTGTTGGGGATGATGAGGCTAAAGTGGTCAAGTCTTGAAGAGCCTCTTTCTCTTTCTCTTGCATCACTGAGGAGCAACATAAATATCAGGCATCCAAGTATGAAAGTCTGAAATTGTCTTTGGCTACCTAAAGCCAAAATGTTAGTACTTTTTACATGATATCCCTTCTATCTCCTTTAGTATCTGTGCAGATCTTGTTCCTTTGTCTCTCACATTGTCTCACATCCCTGTTGATATTCTATTTATTGTTTCTTAATCGGGGACAGTGCATTTAGACTGATATTATACTACACATAATGCGCTGCTTTTCTCTAGTTTGAAGATTGGTCTTCAGCACTCATCTTCAGAATTTTGACTATAATTGGCTGAAATGTGTCTTTCTTTAATTTATTCTACTTGGAGTTTAGTGTGTTCCTGAATTTATCTTTTTCACTATGTTTGGAAAGATTTTTGGCCATTTTTTTTACTGTTGACATGGTTTTACTAGGGCAAAACTAATGATAACAATGACTTAAGAAAGTTTAAAATTCTATAACTTTAAAGTCTAGTTCTCTCTCTTTCTCTGGTAGGAATGATGTATAGGATTCCTCCATATTCCCTCCCTATCTCTCTCATTTTTCACATCATCTAACAGTCTATCTTTGGAAAATATATCTAACTAGGAAAATACCTTTTTCTTTTCATGGTTTTAATGTAAAACTTAAGATAGTATTTAAACACTTATAAATATTTATGGAGATAATATTAACTTATAAGAATGTAAAGCATTTTCTTACTTTTTTGGAAGAAATATTTGTACATCATACATATAGCAATATGTGTATCAGCCGTGAAATGTACCCACATGTTTTGTGGGTACATTTCACAGCTATTTTAAACATATTACCACACTATACCAACCACCAAAGTATTAAAGTCCTTCTACCACTAACCCCTGCCACCCCCTCAGATTCCTTCTATCCTACTCTGACCAGAGTAGTTCTGTGGTTCAGGATATAGGGGTTTGTTGCTGTATGACTTTTTTCTGTTCCTCAGTAAGATCACTTTATAACCCAAATGAGTGTAGTAATCTGATAGTTGTCTTCCTCCTTCTGACTACTTTCCTTAAAATGAACCCTCTGTTTCCATCATTGTTACAAATGTAATGTTTTTCTTCTCTTATAGAGGAGTTGGATTTGATTTTGTATATAATTTTTATTCATTCATTTGTCATTTGAGATTCAGGTTGTTTTTGTATTTTGCCTATTGCAATTAGTACAGCAGTAGACATAGGTGTGCATATAAGGTTTCAACTTAACGTGTTTTGTTTGTTTGTTGGATACACTTAGGAGTGGAATTGCTAAATCTTGTGTCAGATATGTTTTTGATACTTTGAAAAATGTCCATATTGTTTTACACAGTTTGTGTCAATTTGCATTCTTAACAGTAGAAAATTAAGGTTCCTTGCCTTCACACCGCCCTCAAAACTTGTTAGGACTTTTTTTTTGCTTTTGGCTCTCACCCAGCGATGCTCAGGGGTTACTCCTGGCTCTGCTCTCAGGAATTACTCCTGGCACTGCGTGGGGGACCATATGGGATGCCGAGGATCAAACTCGGGTAGGCCGCGTGCAAGGCAACGCCCTACCGGCTGTGCTATCGCTCCAGCCCTATTAGAACATTTATGATATGTTGTTATCAAGCACATGAGAGGATATTTCATTGCTATTTGTATTTCCAGATAAGAACTGATAATAACTTTTTCATGTGTCTGGTCACTTTTTATATATCTTTGGTATAGTAATTGTACAGCTATTCTCCCCATCTTTTTATTGTTGCTGAATTTTGTGAGTTTTATGTAGCTTGGATCTCATAATATTGCTATATGTATGGTGTACAAATATTTCTTCCAAAAAAGTAAAAATATCTTTTCATTTTAGTGATGGTACTTTTATCACTGTGTGGGAACTTTTGGATTTGATGTAATTCCATTTTTTTTTTAATTTTCCCTTTTGTTCCTTTCCTATTGGAGTCAAATTCTAACACACCCCAATGAAGCTAACATTATACAGTAAACATTTTTTTTCTGTTTTACTCAATGCCTTTTTATAATTTTGAGTTTAATTTTCAAGACTTTAATTCATTTTATATTCATTTTTGTGCATCATATAAGACAATGATCCAGTTTTATTCTTCTGTATATGGCTATCCAATTTTTACAATACCATCTAGTGAAGAGATTTTCTTTTCTTCATTTTATACCCATGACTTATTTATCATATTACTGAACATTTGTGTAAGGATTAGGTTTTGGATTCTTCTAAGCCATTGATCATTGTCTATGTTTGTTGCAGCACTCCTAAGGGCCGCTGCATCTGCTCTGGATTGCCTCCCTGCAAATCACTTCGTAGATAAGGGGGTAGTCTAAATGTGGCAGTTTATCCAACCATGTATGCTGTACTAGCTGGTATAAATATTCTCCCCATGCTACCACAATCATCGTGGGACTAGCTAGATCTTACCAGCATATTAGCCTGGCCACGTAGGACACCTAAGTAATTAGATCAGAGAGAAATGCTGTTTGCTTCCCAAGCAAACAAGCATGGCTCCCCTAATATACTCAAAGGCAACTAAAATATAAAACTACAATGAAGTAGAAGAGACTTGTGAAGGCTTGGAGAAATATTTAACTGGCATTAGTATTAGTCTTTGGTACAGAGACATGCCATCTCAGAAACCCCCCTTCTCTACCCTATAAAGGCATTCCCAGGCAGATCTTGGCTCAAAACATTAGCATACTAAAGGGCCTAGGTGAGGTGCAGGGAGGGATTACCTAAGGGCATTAGACCCTCTCTGATTTCCATAACAGTGGGAGGAAGGTCTGAGTTGCAGGGGTATAAACTAGCCGGTTTCCTCTCTCGCGAGCTTCTTCTTTTTGGGCTCTCTGTGAGCGCTCACCCTTCTTGGAAGTCTTGTCTTCTCCTTTTACAAAGCCTTTACACGTGGTGGCCGCCATCTTGGCCTACACGTGGCTGGAGTTCTAGCCTGGAATCCTAAGCACCAGGCTTTTCCTTTTGCTGATTTTTATGCCTGAACCTGTGATAAGTAAAGCCTTTTAAAACTGCATCGGATTCCTGAGTTTTCATCCATTTCTCGCCGGCTTTGGAGGTAGAAGGGAACTCGCTTCCCGGCACTGTCGGGGACCCCGGCGGAGCCCCCAACATATGTTGAATTCAATACAATAATGCTTTGATTACTATTTTTTATTAGTAGAGCATTGTAGTCAAGTCAGAATGGTAATATCTTCATTATTCTTTATTTTCTTGATTGTGTTGGTTACTGAGTCTGTTGTAGCACACTCTTGCCCAGAGCCTCTACATCTTGCCTGCAGTTGCCTCCTGTGGGCCACTTTGTAGATGGGAGGAGGACAGTTTGAATGTGGCAGTATATCTTACCATGTATTCTATGTTAGCTGGTATAAATATTTTCTCACATGCTGCCACAATCACTGTGGGACTAACTAGATCTTACCAGTATATTTACTTGGCCACGTTGGATATCTACGTAATTAGACCAGAGATAAATGCATTTTGCCTTCAAGGAAGCATGTGTGGCTCTCTAATAAGTTTAAAGGCTAATATACAAAACAACTATGAAGTAAATATGAGACCCTTGTGAAGAATTGGAGAAATATATACCTAGATGTAGAATATTCTTTGGTACAGAATGCCCCTCCTCCACTCCACCCTGCAGAGGCTCTTCCAAGGCAGATCTTGACTGGGCAGTATTAACATCTCTAAGGATCTAGGTGAGGTCCTGGGAGAAGTTACCTGAAAGAGAATTGACCCCCCACTGCTTCTCATTGGAGTGGGCAGTCTGTGTTGCAAGAGGAAAATTATAAATCTAGATGGTCTTAGCATTTGAGTATTTTTCTCAAATGCTAAGACCACTCATTTATCCAGCCAGTAACCTTTTATATTTACATGAAGCAATAACCAACATTGAGGACATAGAAATAGAAGATTCCTATGCATTGCACAAGACAAAGATAATTTTTTTAGCTCAGCAAACACATGATTTAGTGAGTTGGCAATATAAGAAATATAGTAGAAATTCGTTGAGAGCAATGCAACTAGTGCTCTGAAACATGAAAGAGTGGATAATTGGATGCAGCGCATGAAGATACTTTTTGCATTGTTAAGTCTTCAATCAAATTTAGGAGAAGAAATGAATAGTCAATGGTTCAGATGCGGTTCTCTATGTCATACAAACAATAGGCTTTTTATACAACAATAGTAAGATCTTAAGAGCATGTTTTCTTTAAACACAGTTAAGGAACATTTGGAGGGGCCGGAGCAATAGCACAGTGGGTAAGGCCTTTGCCTTACATGCAGCCAACCTGAGTTCGAACCCCAGCATCCCATATGGTCCTCCAAGCACTGCCAGGAGTAATTCCTAAGCAAAGAGCCAGTAATTCCTAAGCAAAGAACCCCTGTGCGTTGCCAGGTGTGACCCAACAAAACCAAAAGAACAAAGAAGGAACATTTGGAATTAACATTTTATAGATTACATAAAATTTCTCTGATACAATAGTTTACATAAGTAGAAACATTACTGTACTATTGCAAATTTCATTACACACTCTCAGATCACTGTATCACTGTATCACTGTCTTCCCGTTCATCATCGATTTGCTCGAGCGGGCACCAGAAACATCTCCATATGATGTGTCTCATGCAAGTAGAGCCCAAGGGCACCTGCTTGCTCCAGGAACATAAAGAGCCTCAAATCCATTCCATCAGGTCATGGGAATGAGGTCTATAATTGTTACTGGTATCTGGCATATCAAATATGACACGGGTTGCTTGCCAGGCTCTGCCATGCAGGTAGCATACTCTTGTAGTCATCTCAAAATCCAGCATTTATTGATGAAACACGTGGCCGCAAGCAGCCACGTGAGCCAAGCTCTGATAGGCTGGTCTGCTGGGTGGAGTTCTGATGAGGGGGAAGTCCAGATGTGGAAAATGGAGGTCCTCATAGAGTCGGGGGTCGTCTGGCTTGTTGTGAGGCTCTGCAGGGGTGGCGGGCCAGGGCTAGAACTGCCATGCCTCCTGGGCGCCTCATGAGCGTCTGGACACAGTGATAGCCAGTAGCAGCTCTGCCCCATGTCTGTCTCTGGATCAGCATACCTGGGCCGGATTAAAAAAAACTGCAGCAGGGTGGATCTCGATAAGCGGGGCTGTGATAGGCTGGTCTGCTAGGTGGAGTTCTGACGAGGGGGGAAGACCAGATGTGGAAAATGGAGGTCCTCATGGAGTGGGGGGGTCGTCTGGCTTGTTGTGAGGCTCTGCTGGGGTGGTGGGCCAGGGCTAGAACCTGCCATCCCTCCTGGGCACCTCATGGGCGTCTGGACACAGTGAGAGCCAGTAGCAGCTCTGCCCCATGTCTGTCTCTGGATCAGCATACCTGGGACATATCTGGGACACACTCTCAGATAATAAAATAAATAGAACAGCTAACAAATAGCAAAACATTCTTAGAAAATAGTCTTCACTTCAAAGAAATCACATCTGCTTTTTCTATTGTCTAAGTTTAAAAAAAAAACTAGGATATAGAAACCGTTACCTGCTTTCTTCTGCGCTTTTTTTCTCCCTTTTGCCTGTTGTCTCTGCTCCTCTCCTCTCTGTTCTCCTCCTTGTTGGGCCTTAACACTTAGTGGCAGCCATCTTGGTCTACGGTTCTGAACCTACACCTGACTGGGACCCAGTAGGGAACCCTAAGTCCAGAGTTTTCCTGTTACGGGATCGTATACCAGAACCTGTGAGAGTAAAGCCTTTTGAAACTTTGCTGGATTCTCACATCTTTCTCTGTACACTGGCCACTGGGGCTGATCCCCCTGGGGCAGAAGGGGCTTCCTACACCCTGCTCCCCGGATTTTTTCAGTGCACCCCAGTGTACTCCCACAGTGTCCGCTATTTTTTGACAGAAGCATAAATTTCCCTAATGTTTTTAAGTTTCCTAAAGAATGCCATGGGAACTTTGATAGTATTGTGTCGGGGGCGCCACCGGGGTCCCCAACAGTGCCAGGAAGCAAGTTCCCTTCTGCCTCCGAAGCCGGGTGGGGAATGGATGAAGACTCAGGAATCTGATGCAGTTTTAAAAGGGCTTTACTATCACAGGTTCCAATATACAATCCAAGAGCAGGGAAAACCTCTGGACTCTGGGTTCCCAGCTAGGCCCCAGGCAGGTGTAGGCCAAGATGGCTGCCATCACGTGTTAAGGTCCTACAGAGAATGGAGAGGACGGAGAAGCAAAACACCAAGGGAAGCTGAAATGGCAAAAGTGGGAAGAGAGAGAGAGAGAGAGAGAGAGAGAGAGAGAGAGAGAGAGAGAGAGAGAGAGAGAGAGAGAGAGAGAGAGAGAGAGAGATTCTTTCTTCTTACAGCTTATTTTATAGCTAGAAATCTGCCCAAACCCCGAAAACAGGAAAATAGCTCTATAGAATGTAGCAACTTCAGGAGACCATCTGGTTGTTTACAAGGACCCAGAGCTAATTCAAAGCCTCCTAGCAGAGCTGGGAGAAGCTATAAGCTAAATGTAACTTCCCTGGCAGGAAGGATCAAATGCCCTCAGGTAATTTCTCCCAGCACCTCACCTAATATCTTGAGCCAAGATCTGCCTGGAATTGCCTTTATAGAGTAGAGAAGGGGGGTTTCTGAGATGGCATGTTTCTGTACCAAAGACTAATATTAATGCCAGTTAAATATTTCTCCAAGCCTTCACAAGAGTCTTGTCTACTTCAAGGTAGTTTTGTATTTTAGTTGCCTTTGAGTTATCAGGAAGTCATGCTTGCTTGCTTGGAGGCAAACAGCATTTCTCTCTGGTCTAATTACTTAGAGATCCAACGTGACCAGGCAAATATGCTGTTAAGATCTAGCTAGTCCCTCAATGATTGTGGTAGCATGAGAGAATATTTATACCAGCCAGTATAGAATACATGTTCAGATAAGACTGCCACATTCAGACTACCCCCTATCTATGAAGTGACCTGCAGGAGGTAATCCAGAACAGATGCAGAGGCCTAGGCTTTTAGGTGTCCTGCAATAACATTGCAGTGAATCTATTACTGCATTGATAAGGTGGTAATTTTAAAGATTCCAATTCTTCAAATCTATGATGAACAAAGAATATGTCTGTATTTTCTTCCACCTTCTATAGAAACAGTCAAGTTATTTTTGATGTTCATGTATTTTTACAACCATTTTAAAGTTGATTCTTTATTGGAAGGAGCACACCCAGCTGTGCTCAGGGCTTACTCCTGGCTCTATGCTTATGAGCCAAATCTGGGTATTCTTAGGGGATCATATATTGTTCACGGGATCGAATATAGTTTGGTCATGTCCAAGGCAAGAACCCTGCTTGCTGTATTATCTTTCTGTTCCTGTTAAGCTGATTCTTAAATTCTGAAATAATTTTGATACCATTTTAAATGGGAAGTAAATTTTTTTCATTCTCTCAAGTTAATTATTTACATATAAAAGCAATACATTTAAAAACAGCTTTTGACCTATTGTCTTGAGATTCTAATTACTTATATGCTATATTTTTTTAATTTTCTCAAAATTTCCTTGAAATACTCTCCATTTTTCTTTTTTTTCTTTCTTTTTTTTCAGTTTATTAAATATTTTAGTACACACCATTAGATATAAAATTACAACATTGTTCATGTTTAGAGGTTTTGTCACATAGTGTTCCAGCACCCGCCCTCCACCAGTGCCCATTTCCCACCACCAATGTCCCAAATTCCCTCCCCCTCCCATAGCCTGCCTAAATGGTAGGTTAAAAATATGGAACGCTTCACGTATTTGCGTGTCATCTTTGCGCAGGGGGCCATGCTAATCTTCTCTGTATCGTTCCAATTTTAGTATATGTGCTGCGAAGCGAGCACTACTCTCCATTTTTAATGTTTTTTTCTTTGTTTTGAATTAAACTAAGGACTATTTCTTTTCATATATCACTAGATGCACTTTTAAATTTTCTGTAATTTTTTTTCATTGTTGATAAAAGACATGGGGCAGAGCTGCTACTTGCTCTCCCTGTGCCCTGCCGCTCCTCAAGGAGCCCAGGAGAGATGGCGGGTTCTAGCCCTGGCCCGCCAGCCCAGCAGAGCCTTGCAACAAGCCAGATGAGCCCCCACTCCATGAGGGCCTCCATTTTCCACATCTGGACTTCTCTCTCGTCAGAACTCCACCCAGCAGACCAGCCTATCACAGTCCGGCTCACGTGGCTGCAAGCGGCTGGGCAGTTCATCATTAAATGCTGGACTTAGAGATGACTGCAGGAGTATGCTACCTGCACGGCAGAGCCTGGCAAGCTACCCGTGTTGTATTTGATATGCCAAATACCAGTAACAATTATAGACCTCATTCTGGAATGGATTGTGGCTCTTTATCTTCCTGGAGCAAGCAGATGCCCTTGGCTCTACTAGCATGAGACAAGACATATGGAGATGTTACTGGGGCCTGCTCGAGCAAATCGATGAATAACAGGAAGACAGTGACAGTGATAAAAGCATATTATATTTAGTTTAGGTATACTTTTATACTTTCTGCAGCTTGTCAGTTTCATAAGATTATCAAGAGCACTGAAAAGTCAACTGAACATGGTAAGCAATATTTTGTTGCTGCTATTTTCCCCTATTTTTGGTCACACCCAGCGATGCTCAGGAGTTACTCCTGGTTCTTCACTTAGGAATTACTCCTAGAGGTGCTTAGGACTACATGGGATGCTTGGGATTGAACTGGGTCAAGCTAGTGCAAGACAAATGTCCTACCCACACTTCTATTGCTCCAGGCGCAGAAAAACAATCATTTTTAGATACAAAATTTTAATATAAAATTTATATAAATCCAAATTTATATAAATCAAAATTTATGTAAATATAAATACAAAATCAAAATTGCTGTTTAAAATATATATACTGCAGAGCCAGAAGAAACCCCTGAGCATCGCCGTTGTGACCCAAAAAAGCAAAAAAAAAAAAAAAAAGAAAACAAGGTATATATGTGTGTGTGTGTGCGTGCGTGTCTGTGTGTGTGTCTGTGTGTGAGTTTGTGTACATATACATATATACCTATGTATATATGTATATAATTTAGGGTTTGTATAGGCATCGCCAAGCAACTTACAAGCTATCCCATCTCTTTTGTAAGTGTGTGGTGTTCGAGGCACACCTGTTTATGCTTTGGGACACTTCTGGCAGTTTGTACTGAGTAGTGAACTAGAGTTAGTTGTATGCAAAGCATAAACATTATCCTCTGCATTGTCTCCCCAACCTCTATTTCACTACTTTAAAACAAATCTGTTTTTATAAAGTTGATCAAAGTTTTTATAGTAGAGTTGATAAACTAGTACTAGACCATAGTCATCAAAGTTTCCAGGTCAAGGTCAATTAACTCTACTATGTTTTTTAAAAACATGGATTTGAAATGTCAATAGAATATTTACTGAAACATTTCATGAAATCCCTAAATAGTCTTTAGAGTTTTGATGGTCCAGTTCTGAAATCATTATGCTTATTTAATTTATATTCACAATAAAAGTTCAGCTTTTCAGCATACTCATATGTTATCTGATAGGTAAATATATCATTTCAGTAACTAGCAGAACCCCTTTATTAAAATTTCAGACACTAAAGGGCATAATAGAAGCTGCCAATGGACATTTGTATCACTAAGAAATGGAACATCACTAAAACCTATGCAGCACAATAGCATTAAAGAGTTTCCCTCTTCATATGTTGTGATTCTGATGAAGGATTCTACAAATGCTTATATACCCTTCACTAAAGACATATTTATAAAATAGAAACATGGTGTGAAATGGAATTCACTCAACTCTAATCCATCTCATGTGACTGAAACAGAACAAGAAATAAGTCATCACAGACAAGAGAAATTCCTTTTTATAAAATCCTATGGAAACCCATTGACCTAATTCAGAATAGATTTTATTGACCATCACTCACTTAAAGACTAAAATTTAATATCTTTACTCTATATATTACATCAAGTGAGGGAAACTATTTAAAATTAGCAAACAATAAATATTTTAGATATATATCAGGAGAAATATATATTTATCAGGAGAAATATACAAGTTCTGGAGAATACATATCAGGAGAAATATACAAGCTCATTATTTTGAGATTTGTTGAAGAATAACTTTAACCATGTATAAATCAATAAAGTATAGATTTAAAAGCTTTTGCTCTTACCTATAGTTGTTATTCTCCAATACAAACCTGTGAAAGCATCTCAGTTTTGCCTTGTTTATGTCCTGTCTCAATGTCTACAGATGCAAACAGACAGATTAGGAAAATAGACTGCCATACCTTTTAGAAGGGCTTGTAAGTACCACACAAATTGCACCTCAAATGCCTTAAGGTGTGGAAAGAGCTGCATCTCCTTTTGTGTAATTGTGAAGCCAATAATCAGCTTCAAGCTGAAGAAGGACTAGCAAGACTTCCTCTGATCATTCAGAGATAAGAGTGAAACACTATCTGACAGAGTTGGCCCATGGCCCTCAAAACAAATGACAATTTTAATGGACTATGGTAAGCCATTTACTTTGCAGAAGGAGAATCCTTAACAATGAAGTGTTCCCCACAAATCAACGAATTCGAAGCAATCATCAGAACACATAATTATTGCACTTCCTGGAATGATGATAAAACTGTCACTCAGGAAAGAAGTTATATCTTTTCTGTGCTTTGGAGGCAGAGGATAGTGAAAGTAAGACTTGAGGCTACAGTTTAAGATGGAACACTGGAAAATGAGTGAGGAGTATGGACATAAATCGCAATCACTAACTTCTTTTGTGGGAGGAAATAGGAATCATTTGAAATTCATATTCAGGAAGACGGCTTGATGTCAGATACCCAAAAAAGGAGTCTCAAATGACCATCATTTCAACCCTGTAGTGGGGATGCCTTGTAGAAGTGGAGTGTAATTGAAGAATAAGTTTGACCGCAATAGCTTTCTTAGTCTTGCACTCAAAAACCTGCAGAGGAAATAGAATACCTGTGCTCTTTCTCTATACACATGAAAGGAACGGAAAACAGGCAGCAGATTTCTGATCTTTTTAAAAGAAGCTCCCAAGCACTTTACTGCCTTTTGTCAGCCCTGTGAAGTTTTCTCCCTGTATGTAAGTCTGGATAGCATTGTGAGCAGTGCATTAACTCAACACTTGATCTGCACTTTACCCGCTGTCTGGTTAAAATGTCCATCTTTCCGAACCCTTTATGCTGGAGCGCCATTCTCCAGTTGAACAACTGCAAGTTAGTATTGACAATGAAAGAGAATAAAACAGGATTGACAATTGACTGACAGTCAGGTAGACCCCACTCTAGTTCCTGCTTTTCTACTATAAGTTTTTTGTCCAGGAAGTCGTTTTGGCTCCCTGAGCCTGTGCCTAGTTGACTTTTAGGAAATTTTCTTCTTTGTAATTTTAGATTTCTGCATGGCAAAAAATAGCATCAGTAGGTAATATTTATACTGAAATGCCCTTTTCT
Organism: Cryptotis parvus; assembly: GCA_021461705.1. NCBI lineage: Eukaryota > Metazoa > Chordata > Mammalia > Eulipotyphla > Soricidae > Cryptotis > Cryptotis parvus. The sequence goes on from JAJIBD010014380.1 coordinate 13,415, forward strand.
CCCCCATCAGCCTTCTTGAATCTCTCCAAGAAAGGAGAATACCTTTTATATGTTATTTGTTTCTCAAAGAGTAAAATAGATTCTATTTAAGGGTAATTTAACATTTTCATTGCTTATAGTCAGCTTTTATGTATTTCCAAGGATTTAGCTGTGATTTAACAAAATCTCATCCAACTCAAGTTAGCTTCAATTTGATTTTCAGAATTACTGTCCAGAATACTCTGATAAAAGCTGTAAATTATTATTTTAAATCCTTAAAAGTATTTTTTGCAGTACCTATAATCAGAGTGTGTCTGAACTGTCCTTCCACGAAGCAAACTTTCCCAGTATTCCTCCTAGGATATCTCTCCTGTTTAAGTCAGCTGTGAAGATTAACGTGGAGGGAGGAGAGGGGCGTTGAGTCCCACTTAAACTGAATCGCCAGGCAAAGCCATCCGCAGACAGGAGAAACATGTTTGTGTTTGTTGAACAAAAGAGTAGAAAGGTTCCTCTAAATTGATTCTTTTCACATTTATTTGAAAAAATTTTCCAAAAGTTTTTTTTTTAAATCAAAGTTATACATCTGACTAATTTAAATACTAAATTATGGGCAGGAGCCATAAATAGTACAGCAGGTAGAACAGACCCTGCTAAACAGCACCCCTGGTTCAATCTTTGACATCCCATAGCCTGCCAGGAGTGATGGAACTCTGAGCCCAGAACCAGGAGTAAGTCCTGAGCACAGTAGGGTTTGACCCCAAAAATGAAACAAACAAAAAGTACTAGATTATTTTGGAAGGCTTATTATAATAAATCTGTAAACAGACCCTGATTCTTGGCTTTTCCGATAGCTGATTCTAATCTTTGATCCACAGTCTTCAAGTCCTAGTTCCTTTTTCTTACTATCAATCTCTGCATTTCCATCTAAGACTTCAGCATTTGTAAATATTGCCCAGTGCATATACCTATTTCCATTCTTCTTCCTGGGTACATAGGAAGACTCTCAGTCTCTTGGGAATGTTAGAATAAGAAAGATCTTCTCACCTGAGCAGAAAACACAAGCAATCTATACTTTCTACTGTATAATCTACAGCAGCAGATTTTCCCCTCAGACACATTCATGTTGTTTGCCA
>JAJIBD010014381.1:0-12281 GCA_021461705.1 Cryptotis parvus
AAGAGTAGGCTGTGGTGCTTTGGAAACACTTCATTACTATAGCATCTTATTTGAAAGCCTTCGGCCTTGCTTGTTTGTTTTTTGGTCACATCCGGCAGGCTTGGGGGACCATGTGGGGTGGGGGAGTCCTGGCAGAGCCCTGGTGCAAGGCAAGTGCCCTCCCCACTGTACTACCACTCTGGCCCCAGAGGTTCCACTTTTAAAATTTTGTCAAGATAGAAGTTCAGTCAGTGATGGCTCAGTGCTAGTGATTGCCATTCAATTTACCCGTTAACAATGCGGGATTGGGAACACTTACTATCTCTTGATTACCACAATAGATATTTGTTATTTTACACTTTTTTTTTTTTTTTTGCTTTTTGGGTCACACCGGAAATGCGCAGGGGTTACCTCCTGGCTCTGTACTCAGGAATTACTCCTGGTTGTGCTCAGAGGGACCATAAGGGGATGCAGGGGATCAAAACGGGGGTTGGCTGCGTGCAAGGCAAATGCCCTACCCACTGTGCTATAGTTCCGGTCCCATATTATTTTACACTTTTATTTCAAGTTGTTTTTTCTAGCTGTTGAAAATAAAACCTGGGTAGGGCACATGCAATGCCTTACCCATTGTACTATCTCTTTGAGCCCATCAGGATTCTTCTTTTAACCTAGATAATTTCATCAAGCTCATTAAGAAGCCAAGTGACATGTTAACTAAGTTTTTCAAGATTATTGAAAGATGCAAGGCTCTGTTCTGGTGCACTGATTTCCTACTTCATCTTGAAAGTGCACGCTCCTAACAAAAACCCATTTTAGTTTAATATGTTTTTCATTTTTGATTGGGAGAGGCAATGTACAGGATTTGGTAGAGGTTTCTTCAATATTCACGGGTTCCTAAGCACAAATATTTATGAACACATAACTGGAAGCAGAGAACAGAGAGGTGAACTCCTCCTGCAAGAAGCTTTCACCTGAATTTGAAAAGGTTCACTTCCACTGGAAATCTCCTTTGAAATGTTCTTAGTGAAAAGTTCAAGTTCTGTATCTGTCTCATCCGGGTAGCTGTGTTCTCAGGGAGGCAGAAGCTATGCCGTCCGAACTGTACTCACACAAATGCAGTAGCTATGTGCCATGTAAGAAACTTGTAATTACTCTTCCTGAGAGTTTGGGCACTGCTATAACTGTCCGTGATGTCATTGCAGAACTCAGAAACAGGTCATCATCCCTTCCGGCTATACTCACATGTGCCTCAACCAGTAGTGTTAATGATTTGAAAGTAAATACAGATGGGGACAAAGCTGCAAAAACAATTTCCATATACCTGTGAGCCATTTTGTCTTCCTGTAACATCTGGCCTGTACCATATGTAAAAATGAAGCCACACTATTACCTAAACTCCAGCATGCATTCCAGCTTCCAGTTTCTGGGGACTGTTTTCAGTGTCATGTTCACACTGCTCAGTGGTCATGCTCTGAGTCCATGGTCTGTCTGGTTCCCAGAACACGTGAGAGCCCAGTGAGTGGCGTTTCTTTCCTCATTAGCCTGGAGCTGGGAGTTTAGAGGAGACTGGAAGGAGTTAGAAGCACCTCCTTGGTGCTCCTGGGGAAAAGTCGATGTGACACATCAGAGGTGGCTACAGTGTTGTCACTGGGATTTTCTTAAGGAAGTTTTGTGTCTTCTTTCCATTTTATGGATTAGTCAACAATTTCTTTATAACCTGAATATGAAATAAACATGAGTTATCTGATGGGACCCAGGGCTAAGCGATCTTCCAGACCAGGTCGTTTCAGCTCAGAACACTGGGAGAGCTTTTGGGATCTTCCGTCGCTGGGAGAGCTTTCAGCATTTTCCCATGGTCCTTAACATGCCCCAGTTTTTGTTTTCTTAAGCTCTCCACAAGAAGCTCCAACATTACCCAGCATTCACTCTCTACCACCCAATAACTAACCATTTTCCCAGAGACCTCTGCTTGCTTTCACTGGCAAAAAGTACTCAGAAGTAAGGGCTGGGTACTAGGTGAGTCAGCATCTGCTGGGTGTGGACTACTAATCCTATTGATACAGTGATGATTTTGTGAAGCCAAAATTACGAAGTATTTATACTTGTAATTTCCTCTTACAACCCAAAGCTTTCTTCCTGATTTCATACAGAAGATGCGGCATGATGCAGTTTGCATATGCTATGTTTTCTCTTTTGCTTGTTATTTTCATTCTTTGTGTGTGTGTGTGTGTGTTGCCATGTGGGGGAATGGGGCACTTTCCCATAAGGCATAGGCAAATGCTGAGAGCATGGGAGCACCTTGGCAGAGATGGCATTCTTCTGGAAGGACAGTGACGGTGTTTTTCTTTAATGGGGAAGGTTATTAATAGCTCTTCCACAGAGCTGTCATCACATTTTAAGTGAAAACATCTATAATCAGTAACCTAGTCACAGTTTCACTGTGGCACCAGCTGCTACTGTCTCTTTCATGACAAGGCTCTAAGTTCCAGGCCGTGACCCCTTAACCATACCTGGCAGGTCCAACACAGCCGCCCACCAACCAAGAGCCTCCCCAGCTGGCTGATCCGCTCAGCTCTAGCTTTCATCCTGCTCCCGGTCCTGGCACTGTGCTGCTAATCACGTTCTCTTCCGAGCCTCCACCTTCAGGCTTTAGAATCTTAGTCCTCTGCTTTGCTGTATGCAGGTGAAATTTGTGTCAGTGACTATTACTCATAGCTTTCCCACCCAAACTTCCTTGATCTCCCAAAGGATGCAAATTCGGAATAAATAAGAGCCATCGTGCTTAGATGATGACCAGGGAAATACAGCAGCAAGGCCTTTACGTTTGTTCAGACACAGAAAATGTAAGAGTATGAAGGAGAGATTTCTTTGGGCAAGCGACATGGTGTTGCTCCTGGAGCTGGGCATTTCAACTTAGACCAGGTGGGGACGCTAGAACTAACTGTAAAGGTTGGAGCTGTGGGGCCAGAGAGAGTACAAGTGATGGAGGTGTACCCCAGGGGAGGGGGCGAGATGGTTGCTCTCTCCCCAGCCGCCTCTGCCACCAGGGAATCGCTGGGCAGGCTAGAACTGATAAAGTCTGCGACGAGCCCCTGCGGCGTGGGCCTGATCCCCACCAGCCCCACGAGGTGGCCGTCAAGCCACACCTGAAGCCCACTTGATCTCTAGGCATGGGAGTTGATCCTCACCACCCGAGATTTCTCGGGGAGCTACGAGACTCAGGCTGGAGTGAGGAATTGCTCTTTGCAGGAAAGGAAAGTCAGTCCTAGGCCTTACCCAGGGTTTCCTCAGGGTTCTTGTCTTCCTCGCAGAAAAAGAATTTTCAGGAGTTGACGAGCAGTGAAGTAAAACAGATTTTATTATGGAGGTTTTAGGATGGGGAAGGAGGAGGGAAAGTGATAGAGAGAGTACACATCTCAAGAGGGGAGATGCGGGCTGCTCCAGAGGCTGAGAGTGATCAAGCCCTGACTGATTTCCAAAGGGGCTTTTATTCCTTGGGTTGGAGTGCTCTGGAATCTTCTGCTGGGCCTCAAAGTTGATGGGGGTGGGGGGGTAAGAGCTGTGTGGAAGAAGGTGGATCCAGCTTCCTCAGGGTCTATTGTTGATTAATGGGTCCTATCAAGTCTTCATTCCTGGTTCCCAAAAGGTGATAGCCTAATGGTGACAGTTCATTGCCATGTAGGGCCCCCTCCAGTCTGCCTGCCTATATCACAAAGGTAGGGCATTTGCCTTCCACATGGCCAACTTGGCTTCCATCCCTGGCACCCACATGGTCCCCTGGGCCCACCAGGAGTGATCCCTGAGCAAAGAGCCAGGAGTAAGTCCTGAGCAAGTTGGGTGTGACCAAACAAGCAAAACAGGTAGGAATGACATGTGTTCTGGAACTGTGAAAGATGGATTTTCATTCAATCCAATAGCCAAGTGCTAGGCTAGCCAAGTGCTAGAGAGAGGGGGCTATGTTTATATCCCTATTGGCCTGACTCGGCCTACAAATACAGATCACAGTCAAGGCCAATTCTTTCAGGTTTGCTTCCCCCAAATCTGAAAGAATTGGCCTTCAGAGCTCACCTGATCCCATTGAAATGTTAATATGACCTCCCCAAGATTTGCCTTTGAAGTTTCCCTGCAGGCCCTATGTAAGTTAATCAGGATTACTTGTAGATAAGATATTAATTACACTTTCGAAGATATTCTCCTCGAGTCCCAATTAAAAGTAAATATGTGCTGCAAATACTCCTTCCCCTCTTCTGACTTAGCCACATGTTTGTGACTTGCAGGAAAAACAGGCGTGGCAGTAAGCCCAGCTCCACTTGGGTACAATATCTGAGGCATAAAATATGTCACACATGGTGTCATGCAGTGGGTTGACAGGAAGCTGCAGTAACATTCATTCTTCTGGACAGACAGGCTGGCTACTGGCTGACATGTAGTCCCTGAGCACTTCCCTGGGAGAACGAAGTAACACCGAGGCACTTCTCTGGGAACTAGGTGTAACACCCGAGCACTTCCCTGGGAACTAGAAGTAACTCCCGAGCACTTTCCTGGGAACTAGGAATAACACCCGAGCACTTCCCTGGGAACTAGAAGTAACACCTGAGCACTTCCCTGGGAACTAGGAGTAACACCCGAGCACTTCCCTGGGAACTAGGAATAACACCCGAGCACATCCCTGGGAACTAGGAATAGCACCCGAGCACTTCCCTGGGAGCTAGGAATAACACCCAAGCACTTCCCTGGGAACTAGGAATAACACCTGAGCACTTCCAGGTGTGGCCTAAACCCCTCATAAAACAAACAAAAATAACCCCCAAAAAGAAACAAAAATAAAACCTGAGTGTCACCAAATTAATCACTTCTTTATTTAAAAGGGTCAGATTTCTGCTCCTATTAAGTTAAAGCATTGCCTAGATTTTTTTATTATTATTATAACACCCTTGAGATAGATGTTTACAAAGCTGTTCATGCTTGGGTTTAGTCATACAATATTGTTGCACCCATCCTTCCACCAGTGCACATTTCCCACCACCAATGTCCCCAGATTCCCTCCCCCTCCCCAGCCTGCCCTATAGCAGGCACTCTTCTCTCTTTCTCTATCTCTCCCTCTGTCTCTCTTTTTCGCCTCTCTCACTTTCTTTCTCCCTCTCTTTCCTCTTAGACATTGTGGCTTGCCATACATACATTTAGGGGTTATCATGTATATCCCTTTGCGTACATTCAATGCTCAGTTTAGTCCGGCATCACGGTTTCCAACAATTAGTAAAACACTTTTCCTGAAACTTTAAGGTAAGTCGGCTGTTTCTACCATAATTTGCACCAAGCTATCTGAATAGCTAGCATATCTGAATATCTTCAACAAAGAATGCTCTTTTTTTCTCTTGGGGCCACACTAGCAGTGCTCAGGGTTTGCTTCTGGCTCTGCACTCCTAGTGGTGCTCAGCAGTGATCAACTCAAATATTTGAGTTACTGGAAATCAAACCTGGGTCAGCCTAGCACCCTATCTGCAGTACTATTGCTCCAGCACCGTCAACAAAAGATATTTTCACTCTGCAATCTAATGAGTGTCATTGGAGTTTTGTCTCTAGCATCAAAGTGTTGTGCTGCATTTCAAGTGTTTTTACATTCAGTTCTCTGGATACCTGTGACATGATACAACTGAGCATAGAGAAAAGGGACTATGCTTTCTTGTGTACATTGAGAAAGGATGAAAATGTCAGCAACTTCTACTACTGTGGGGGCAACCCGTGGGGCACAGACAGACGTGCACTACAAGTAGGAAGGTGAAGGAAGGTGAATGGGCCTGAGCATAGGCCCATTTTTTCCCTTTCTGAGAGGGGAGTATTTGAGTCACACTCTGGTGGGCACAGCGGACTGAAAATGGAGAAGGCTCTAGAATTCAAAGCTGGGGTAAGACAAGTGCCTTCCCCTCTGTACAATCCCTCAGGCCACTAGGTCCATTTTGCAAAGACTGATCATGTCAGGACTCAAGCTGCCACTTCTAGACCTTCAGACATAAGTAGGGCCGTAAGTACTCCCCAGCATGAATAGAGTCTGTGACTCAGAATACTAACCATATTCTAACTACCCAGCACGAATACAGAGTCTCTGTGACTCACAATACTAACCATATTCTAACTACCCCACATGAATAGAGTCTCTGTGACTCACAATACTAACCATATTCTAACTACCCAGCACGAATACAGAGTCTCTGTGACTCACAATACTAACCATATTCTAACTACCCTTACGAATACAGAGTCTCTGTGACTCACAATACTAACCATATTCTAACTGCCCAGTACGAATACAGAGTCTCTGTGACTCACAATACTAACCATATTCCAACCTATAATGAACATAGATTCTCTGTGACTCAGAATAGTAACAACACAGCAATGTTACTTCCCCTCAACTGAGGATAAAAACAGAGCTTAGGGAAAATTTCCCACAGAAGGAGCACGAGAGACCTTTCTGCCCCCTCACCCCCATATTAGACATACAGCTGACCTCTCTCCCCTATAGCTATTGATACCACACTCTTTCCTGCTTTTCTCAGAGGAGGCAGTGTTCTCTCTTCTTCAGGAATAGTCTGCTCCTGTCCTCCCACCTTCCTGGCAGCTTTAATAGTGTTCAGACTCCTGAATTATTCAACTCTCCTTTTCACTTTAGTGTAAAGACAAATTTCATCTCTACTCCTCCCCCTCCATCCTGATTACCCTTTGACCTTCTTTATGGCATCTACCACGAGACTTTAGAAATTGCTATCAGCTGAGGAATAGAGGGGATGCAACCTCCTCACCAGGAGGAGGGGAGATGTCTATGTGCTCCAGGCTGGGTGCTGTACCTCAGCCACTGTCTGGACATTGAATGACCAGCACCTTGTGAGTGTTTCTAGGCTTGCTGCTTCTGTCATTGTAGTAAGAAGCAGGTCACAGGACCTTTCTGCCGAACCAAGCTGATCACCTCCTTTTTCATCCTACTCCATTGCCTTTCATTCAATCTCTTTCCTCCTCCTTGGACAAGTATAAAGCGGAAGGCAAGATTTGGAAGTGCTTCACCTGGCTTATTATGCTGCATAATAAGCCAGGAGACTCCCACGTCACCTCGGCATGTTGAGGAGTGTTTTCCAAGAAGCCTCACACAAGCTGGTTTGCTGAAGGGAAGAACTTTTATTAACCTGCAGGGACTGCCCAGCCTGAATGCGGGGGTCTCAGTGTACTGAAGACCCCAAGTCTGAGTCCAGGCAAGGTTTGTAAGCATGACTTGTCACATTCCACTTAGCTACATCAGTCAACTTTCTCACTAGCAAAAGCAAGCAAGAACAATTTCAGTATGGAAGCCAGATGTTAAGTGGTTAGCTTTGATCAGTTAATTTGGGTATGATATTTCCTTTTTCTGGCATCTTGAGAAGCAATGAATAATGTCTGCATGATGTTTCCATGCACTCAAGGTTGATCCCATATGGTCCCTCCAGCACCACCACAGTAATTCCTGACTGTAAAGGAGTGGGAGGGACTCACAGACATGGGGCAGAGCTGCTACTGGCTCTCCCTGTGCCCAGCCACTCATGAGGCGTCAAGGAGGGATGTCAGGTTCTAGCCCTGGCCCGCCACCCCAGCAGAGCCTCACAACAAGCCAGACAATCCCCACTCCATGAGGGCCTCCATTTTCCACATCCGGACTTCCCCCCTCATCAGAACTCCACCCAGCAGACCAGCCTATTACAGCCCTGCTCGCGTGGCCACAAGCGGCCCCACGGTTCATTAATAAATGCTGGATTTTGAGATGACTACAAGAGTATGCTACCCGCACGGCAGAGCCTGGCAAGCTACCCGTGTCGTATTTGATATGCCAAATACCAGTAACAATTATAGACCTCATTACCACGACCTGATGGAATGGTTTGAGGCTCTTTATGTTCTTGGAGCAAGCAGATGCCCTTGGGCTCTCCTTGCATGAGACAGGTCATATGGAGATGTTACTGGTGCCCACTCGAGCAAATCGATGATGAACGGGAAAACAGTGATACAGTGATGTTTCCAGGGCCTCTGGACCTCACCCTGCTTCCCTGCTATCTTAGCAGCAGCCAAGTTTTCTGCTAACTTTCTGCTGTCCTAGGTCACCCCAGGACAAACACCTACACTGTTGTGCTTTGCTGACGATGGTATTGTCTGTTATCTACAGAGAAGAGGAATGATCATTAAGTCAGAATCCTGGGTTGGCTCTGAGAGATAGCAGCTTACAATTCTCAGCCATCACAATTGAATTCGTCTATTCTTCCCTCTACCTTTACCATAATTGTGACTGGATATAGATTTAAGGTATCAAAGTGTCAATATTCATATACATAATGAATGGCCACCACAATCAAATGCATGGCCTCACAGGATCCCTGTGGAGAGAGGGGTGTGGCGGTGGTGGGAGGACCTTCGGATCCATTCAGTAAATCTCATGTGCGTGCTTGTATCATAACTATGAGCTGTAGTCACCGTGTGCGCATTAGGACTTCACCACTGACTCACTAGCAAAGTCAGTGGATTATAGGAATTTTCGTTTTCCCCGCTTTTCAGGCAATATATCTGAATCTCTTAGTTTTCCTTTCTTGAAATACTCTTACCAGCACTGTCTTGGAAAATAGCATGCTGGACTTCTTTAGGGTTCCCCTAATCACACAGCCTGCATGATTCACTCCTGACTACCACAGGCCCTGATGGGCGCTAATTGAATGACCAAACTAGACTCTCCAGCTATTGTAAGCAGCCCAATTAGACATCATTGGACGTTTGCTCGAACTTTTAGAAAAAGAAAGCAGCCCACCCCCCCAGGTTTGCAGCCTGTGTCACCAGCTGAAATTGGAGACGGGGCCTCAGTACAGGACACAGAATTGAGATGGGCCACTTTGTGATAGCAGGCTACGGAATCCTGCCCAAGTGCATCTGAGCCAGTCCAGCACAGACATATCAGAGACACATCAGAGTCCTTAAAAGCCTCCCTCTCACTCTGGTGGCAGCTTAAACCAGTTTGATTTGAATTTTCTGTTGGCACCCTAATAGAAAAAAGAACCTCCGGCTCGGGTACATGACTCCACCATTCTCCCTGCATTAACATATGCCTCAGAGACCTGGGCCCTATGAAAGCAGGATGAGAATGCTATTTGGGTTTCCCAAAGAGGAATCAGAAGAGCTATGCTTGGAATATCATGCCTCACTCAAATGAGAGAAGGAATCCAGAGTTCCGACCTCCATCGGCGATTGAGAGTCAGGGACGCTGTCTCGTTTTCCAAAGCATCGAAAATCAGATGGGCTGGACATATAATGTGATTTGGAGATGACCGCTAAACTAGAGCCAATACTGACTGGATCCCACGGGGCATCAAAAGATCACGTGGCCACCCTCCTACAAGATGGTCAGACTTCTTTGTCAAGACCCTGAATGAACGGTTTGAGGCTCTTTGTATTCCTGAAGCAAGCAGATGCCATTGGGCTATACTGGCACGTGATAGGGTCAAATGGAAATGTAACTGGTGCCCGTTTGAGGAAATCGATGAACAACGGGATGTCTAGTGATCTTGTGATTGGCACTCTAACAAGACCAATTTTATATTGGCACCCAAATAAGTAAATAAAACAGCACCCACATCTTACTCTGTACATATAAATGAAAAGATTGTTCTGGAAACAAAGTGGTAGGAGTGTCTATATATCTTTGAGGAAGGGGACTAAACAGTGAGAGAGATGGTTGGGGAAGGACGATTGTGATATCTTTGCTGCTACACTGCTTTTACAACAAGGGCACATTTTTATGAAGTTAAAATAGCCCCCCAAAAAAAAAAACCTTCAGAGACAACTCTTTCCCTCTCTACTTCTGCTCCCACAAGAACTACTACCACCCGGTCTGCTCAAATTGACCGGTACTTCATCCAATATTCAGGGTTGGTAGCAGACAGTGGGTCCCCAGGAGAGCTTTCTCACCTCAGCTGCATCACAACACAGTACATGGTTGTGGATAAAATGAGGTGGTGTTGATACAGCAGGAGCTAAGGAGGAAAGCACCAGGTCTCAGGGAGCTAATCCCACCTGTGGAATAGGTAGCTAATCAAAATCTAGAATCGCGATACCTGGGGGCGGGATTTGGCAACAAATAAAAAGGCAACCCCAGGCACCACCCCGAGAGAGTAAAGAGAAGTAAAGAGAGGAAAGCAAAGTAAGGAGAGAAGAGAGAGAAGAGAGGAGAGAGGAGAAAGAAAGAGAGAGAAGAGAGAAGAGAGACAAAGAGAAGAGAGAGAGAGTGAGAATAGCCAAGGGGAAGGGAAGGCTCTCTCTTTCTCTCTCTCTCTCTCTCTCTCTCTCTCTCTCTCTCTCTCTCTCCGACCAGCTGCTCCCAATCGGCTCCCTCCCTCTCCCCTTAGATCAGGTATGATGGCCTGCCGAGGTACAGGGCCCAAGATAGGCCACAGAAGGCCAGGCAAGGGCTGCTACAGGAAGGGCCAGGCTCAGAGGCCCAGGTTATTATAGGGCTTGGAAGCCCAGGATAGCCAGGATAGCCCAGGTTCAGGAAGGGCACCCCAGGTACAGGGCAAGGTACTGAGCACAGGAGTCTCAGGCACGTGGACAGGGTAGAGGCTGGAGACTAAGGAAAGCCAGGACAGGACAACAGGGACTGCTGGGGTGCAGTTGGGAGGCCAGCGGCAGGCACTGAGAGAGGCAGCACAGGAACTGGATGGCGCCATCATTCGGTGGGATGTGAGCAGACTGCATGGGACAGGACCAGAGGATTCGTTCACAAGGAACAGAGAGGCTAGACATTTGGGAAGGGACCTGGAAACCTCTGTATATTAAACTGACTTACTCAACTTTCTGAGTTTTGTATGTAATTCTTTCATACAATCCTCAAGAACCCACTAGCACAGGCAAATCCACTTTTGCGTTAACAGTGTGACTACCTGCTTCCATCAGTGAGGGCTGTTTGGCTAAACCATCTGTAAGAGCACTATCCTATTGAGCACTTGCACCATCTTTCTCCTTCCTCTCCACAGCCCCTATACAGCAAATATGCTTACTTCTGGTCTTAGACTCAGTTTGCAAACAGAGATGAGGCTTGTGATTATTTGTTGCTCTTCATGTGCAAATCACAATTCAAACCCATCTCGAATGCTTTCTCTAAATTAGGACTTTGAATTTTCCTCTGATGACCCATTTCATCAGGAGATTTTTTACATGGTCCTCGGTATAGGGTATAGAAAATAGATCACTTATCACTTATCCTTATCTTCCCATTGTTCATTGATTTGCTCAAGCACATGCAAAGTAAAGTCTCCATTCATCCCTGTTGTTTGCAAGTGTATCCCAATGGCATCTACTCGCTTCAGGAACATGAAGAGCCTCAAACCATTTGTTCAGGTTTTGTTTTTTTAAAATTTTTATTTTTACAATTACAAAGATATACAATTAAAAAGTTTATATTTGGGTTTTGGTCATACAGTGTTCCAGCACCCATCCGCCACCAGTGCCCATCTCCCACCACCAACATCCCGGTTCCCTCCCCCCCCCCCAGCCCTGCTCCATGGCAGGTTCTTTATTTCTTTCCATTTCTCTCTCTTTCTCTTTTCCTTCCCCTTCAGACTATGGATTACAGAACATACATTAAAGGGTTGTCATGTGTATCTTTTTGCCTCTATTTAATGCTCAGTTCTAGGTTGGCATTAGTACCCTCGACAATTGTTAGCACACTGTTCCATTTTCTGTCTTACCTAGCCTCTGACTCCCACACGTTTGTGATAATTTCCACCTTTGACCAGACCTCCTGATATATGTTTCACTTGACCTTGGATATTGGTATCTTAATATGTAAATATATATATTTATGTTATGCAGATAAATGCAGTCATTCTGTATCTGTCTCTCCTGGCTAATTTCGCTCAACATAATCTTCTCCATGTCCATCCATTTATAGGCAAATTTTATAACTTCATTTTTCCTAATAGCTGCATAGTATTCCATTGTGTAGATGTACCAAAGCTTCTTTATTCAGTCATCGATTTTTCGGGCACTCTGGTTGCTTCCAGATTCTGGCTATTGTGAATAATGCTGCTATGAATTTGTTCAGGTTTTTATGAAGAAGTCTGACCATCTTGTAGGTAGGCGGCCATGCATTCTTTTTGATATCCGTGGAATCCAGTCGGTAACAGCTCTAGTTCAGTGGTTGACCCTAAATTGCATTACATGTACAGCCCATCTGAATTTCCTCATCTTGGCAAACGAGATTGTCGGGGGATGCCTCCGGGGTCCCTGACAGTGTCAGG
>JAJIBD010014382.1:0-11137 GCA_021461705.1 Cryptotis parvus
GGCTAGTGTTATCTAGGAACTCCTAGCAATTAATTAAGAATGAATAATAATTGAATTTATTGAATTAATAATTTTTGAATAATAATTGAAGATTCCCACATATATTTGCTGCTGGGGATTGAACCTGAGCCTTATGCATGTGAGACATATGCTCCAGCTCTTTGAATGGTCTCCTGGCCCTTAATAATTGAAAATTAAAACCAGGGGCTGGAGCCATAATAAAGTGTGTAGGGCATTTGCCTTGCATCGCGACTAACCCAGGTTGGATCCCTGGCATCTCATATGGTCCCCTGAGCACAGTCAGGAGTAGTTCCTGAGTGCAGAGCCAGGAATAACCCCTAAGTTTCATTGGGTGTGACTCAAAAGCCAAAAAAAAAAAAATTAAAACAATTTTAAGTGTAGAAAAAATTAAGCTTATCTATGTGTATTCATAAATTTATTCTAATAGCCAAAAGGGTGAGTATTCACTTAACTTTACAGCACTTTTGGTACTTTTATGTAAATACAGCATTTAATAGAAGATGAATAGAATTCAGGTATTTTTCTCCAAATACAATAAAGCATGTAAAAATTTGCTATCTGTGCCACAGTTTATAATTATGCTGTTTTAGGATTAGAAAAAACAAAAGCTTCATTATTTTAAAACATTCTGAAATTCATAATACTCTTTTTTTTAAAAAATTGAGCATATCAGACATATTTAAGTTCTTTCAGCAGGATCCGGGTGAAGTTTTCATGTAATTATGAAAGGCATGTAATCACATTTTTATAATTTAAGCATGATTCTTCCATAGGTATTGTATTGATAAACATAAAACTACTGCACCAGAGTGAGATTCATTCCTCACTGAGTTATCACTTGGGAGATATATTTCTAGAGTCATTAGACTCTAGAAACATAACTTTCAGTTTGATGAACTCTGAAACTACACATATGCAGAGTTGTGGACACATTTCTTTGTCTTATCTTCCAAACCAACATTAAGAAAAACAGATTAAGTTCTTTTGATGCATAAAAATGATTTAAACCACACATATCAAATTACCTGCATTTTCTTCCATAGACTTTAGTTGATCCTTTTTGAGCTAGGTGAGAGGATAGTGCTTTCAGAAGTCGGACTATAACAAAAAAGTGTGTAAGACTTTTTCTCCTAGGATAGTGCTCTTGGACTCTTAACCCATGTCAGAACTGAGGAATCTGGGCTAGAGTGATAGCACAGAGAGGAGGGTATTTGCCTTGCATTTGACTGATCCAGGTTCGATCCTCAGTATCCCATATGGACCCTGAGAATCACCAGATGTAATTCTTTTTTTTTGTAGTTTTTTAAAGTCTTTGTTATTTATTTATTTACTTATTTATTTATTTAAAATATTTTATTATACCACTGTGAGATATACAATAATTACAAAGATGTTCATGTTTAGGTTTCGGCACCCATCCCCCATCAGTGCCCATTTCCAACCACCAATGTCTCCAATTCCTACCCCCTCCCTTAGCCTACCTCTATGGCAGGTTCTTTATCTCCTCTCTCTCTCTCTCTCTCTCTCTCTCTCTCTCTCTGTCTCTGTCTCTTCCTTCTCTTACACATTGTGGACTGCAATACATACATTTAGAGGTTATCTGGTTTATCTTCTTGCCTATATTCAATGCTCAGTTCTAGGCTGGTATTACACTTTCAACGATTATTAGCACACTGTTCCCTTCTCTGTCTTACCTAATCTCTGACTCCCACATGCTTGTGGTAGATTCTACCTTGACAAGACCTCCTGATCCATGATTTGCCTCACCTTGGATATTGGTATCATAATATATATGTGTGTGTATATATATATATATATATATATATATATACATATATATATACATATATATATATTTATGTCATGCAAATAAATGTAGTCATTCTATTTCTGTCTTTTTCCTTCTATGCCAGGTGTAATTCTTGAGTTCAGAGCCAGGAGCAACCCCTGAGTTTTGCCAGGGGTGACCCCCAGATAAAAGAACTGAGGATCTGTGAAGGAGACATTGCTGAAGTACAAATTTCAAATCACTATGAGCAAGACTCTGGCTTTATATTTAAAAAGAGTAATTTTATATCTATTTAGGCTTCATCATTTTTTAGCAAAAAATCACTTGTATCACTTGTATCACTTTTCTTCCCATTGTTCATTGATTTGCTTGAGCGGGCACCAGTAACATCTCCATATGTGCTGTCCAGCAAGTGTAGCCCAAGGGCATCTGCTTGCTCCAGGGACAGGAAGAGCCTCAAACCATTCTTCAGGTCATGGAATTGAGGTCCATAATTGTTACTGGTTTTTGGCATATCAAATAAAACATGGGTAGCTTGACAGGCTCTGCAGTGTAGGTGGTATACTGTCAGTAGAAGGCTCTCATCTTGAGCATTTATTGATGAAACTCAACGGGGAAAGATCAGGTTTTCTCTTGGGTGGAGCTCTGAGGAGCTGTGCAGCCCTGATGTTGAGAATGACTGACCTCATGGTGTGGATTTTTTTCCTGGCTTCTTGCTAGGCTCACTGGGATGATGGGTGAGCTAGAACCTGCCTAGAACTGTATAGAGTGTATATATGTGAAAGATCCTGGGAAGGACCTGATCCTAACATCCGGTACTATCTAAGACTGTGCGCGGCTACTGAGCGGCTGTGCGATGACGGAGCTGTGGGTCTGGTGTGCCTCTCTTCCCGGGTTGCTGGCATGGAAGTGGAGGAATGGGAGGAGGGGCCCAACTCCCTGCTCCAAGTCCGGCCAGCGTGGCCACTCCCCGCATGTGTGAGTGAACTCTTGGAGTATGTTGGACTCAGCCAGGGGTTTGCCGAGCCCTTTACCATCTCGGGAGCTCCATGGGTTGCTTCCACGTGGGTTGTTTCCAAGGGTTCGCTCACACATGTGGGAGGAGGGGCCATGCTGGCTGGACTTAGAGGGGATTTGGGCCTCTCCTCCCATTCCTCCACCTCCATGCCAGCAACCCCAGAAGAGAGACGATCCAGATCCAACCACCCCAGACCCACAGCTGCGCCTCTCAGCCCTATGTGGAAGCAACCCATGGAGCTTGGCAACAAATATTAAACTTTTTAGTGTGATTTGACAAAAATCAAATCACAGACATGGGGCAGAGCTGCTACTGGCTCTCCCTGTGCCCAGCCACTCACAAGGCGCCCAGGAAGGATGGCAGGTTCTAGCCCTGGCCCGCCACCTCAGCAGAGCCTCTCAACAAGCCAGATGACCCCCCCACTCCATGAGGGCCTCCATTTTCCACATCCGAACTTCCCTCTCATCAGAACTTCACCTAGCATACCAGCCTATCACAGTCCAGCTCATCGAGATCCACCCTGCAGCAGTCTTTTTAAATCTGGCCCATGTATACTGATCCAGAGACTTACAGACGTGGGGCAGAGCTGCTACTTGCTCTCCCTGTGCCCAGCAGCTCACGAGGCACCCGGGAGGGCTGGCAGGTTCTAGCCCTGGCCTGTCACCCCAGCAGAGCCTCACAACAAGCCAGATGACCCGCCACTCCATGAGGGCCTCCATTTTCCACATTCGGACTTCCCCCTTGTCAGAACTCCTCCCAGCAAACCAGCCTATCACAGCCTGGCTCGAGCAGCTGTGTGGTTCATCAATAAATGCTGGATTTAGAGATGACTACAAGAGTATGCTATCTGCATGGCAGAGCCTGGCAAGCTACCCGTGTCATACTTGATATGCCAAATACCAGTAACAATTATAGACCTCATTCCCATGACCTGATGGAATGGTTTGAGGCTCTTTATGTTCCTGGAGCAAGCAGGTGCCCTTGGACTCTACTTGCATGAGACAGGACATATGGAGATGTTACTGGTGCCCGCTTGAGCAAATCGATGATAAACGGGAAGACAGTGATACAGTGATACAGTGTGATTTGAACCTCCGGGAACAATTATTTTCCACTTGTCTGGTAGTAGTCATGCAGCAGACAGATGGATTGATGACTAAATCACATCAGCTTCACCAAGTTCTATTTCTCCCATAGTGTCTCCAGAGATTCTCTCATTGTTAGTGATTTTTTCCCCTGTGTTTATCAAGCCAAGTGATGTGGCAAGACATGCCCCTCGAGGTGTTGCAGGTGTGGCTGTGGTGCCTTGCTGCATCGGCAGGTGCTAGACAGGAGACAGGCTTGTCTATACCTGTCTGCCTCGTGGGCCCTGGATGGTTAATGGTCTGACTAAGAAAAAGACTATCCCCTGGGATAAACCCAGAGCCACGGCAGAGCCTGGCAAGCTACCCATGTTGTATTCGATATGCCAAAAACAGTAACAATAATGGACCTCATTCCCAACGAATGGAGACGTTGCTGGTGCCCACTTGAGCAAATCGATGAACAATGGGAAAACAAGTAACAAGTGACAAGTTTATCAAGACTACGAAGACTTTCAGGATAGTCCCATATATACAATGATATTAAATTCAATACACCATTTTGTTATTAATACTAAATGCATATTTTTATTCTCTTTGGGGGACATTTTTTGGACCACACCTAACTGTGCTCAGGACTTCTTTTTGCTCAAAGATGATCACTGGTGGTGCTTGAGGATCATATGTGGTGCCAGGAATTGATCTGAGGTTTATCACAAGCAGCAAAGTACTAGATATGCTATCTGTACAAACTGTACTATCTTTCTGGTGATAATATTAACTGTATCATCTCTCTGGTGCCTAAACACACACATACTCTCTCTCTCTCTCTCTCTCTCTCTCTCTCAATCTATTATCTATTTATGGTTTTTTGGGTCACACCAAGCTGTCCCCCAGGCTTAATACTGGTTTTGTGCTCAGGGAATCATTCCTGGAGGTGTCTAGAGGACCATATGGGATGATTGGAATTGATTCCAAGTCAACTGTGTGCAAGGCAAGTGTCCTAGCTTCTGTACTATCTCTCTGGCTCTAAAATCTATATTTTAAAATAAAGGAAAGTAAGTACCCTTTGCTGTTATTTTATCTAAATAGTTAAAAAAGGCATTGAAAATCAGTTTTTTAAAGAAGAGGTCATGACTTTCTGTTCAAATCCAAAATGCTGTTTGCTTTGTTAATTTAAAATGCACATGACATTTGCTTGAAGTGCAGCAATGTTTAAGAAACAACAGTAATTGATGTGAACTCAATCTACAGAAGATAAAGTTTGAGGCATGGCCTTGTATTAGTGAGCAGTTGTCTTGGCACCTCTCAGTTACCTAGAGGGTTCAATTTTGTGTGTGTGTGTGTGTGTGTGTGTGTGTGTGTGCACGTGTATGTGTGCATATGCACCACACCTGGTCATACTCAGGGCTTACTACTGGCTCTATGCTCAGGGATGCCTTTTGGTGTGACAATGGGGAGAATATATGCTGGAGACTGAACCTGGATTGGCTGTGTGGGGGCAAGTCATGCTGTACTATCTGATCTGGATCAATGTTTTTTGTTGTTACTGTTGCCTCTCTAATGGTATTCAAAGGCCCCATGGGCTACTCCAGGAGATTATTCCCAGCAATTCTGACCAGTCAAGAATAAACATTAAATAACTAGGCCCCCAAATTTGTTGGTGCTCAGGGCCTATAGTACCAGAATTCATCAAGGCCACACTACAAGCTCAGAAGGTCTTAAGTGGCACATCTAGTGATATTCCAGGTCCATGTGGTGTTGAGATTGAGTCTAATTCCTAAAATGCAAGGTGTTTGCTTTAATTCCTGTGCTATTTCCTGGTCCTTTAGGATAAGTTTTTATTAAAAATTTTTTTATTACTGTATAATATTTCAGGGACATTGTTTTGTTTGCCAAGATGATGAAAATCAGATGGGCCAGACACATGATGCGATCTAGGGATGACCGCTGGACTAGAGATGTTACAGACTGAATTCCACAGGATGTCAAAAGAATGCGTGACTGCCCACCTACGCTATGGTCAGACTTCTTCGACAAAAACCTGAACGGATGATTTGAGGTTCTTTGTCTTCCTGGAGTAAGCAGATGCCATTAGGCTACACTTAGATATGTTAGGGACAAATGGAGACCTTACTGGCACCTGCTTGAACCAATCGATGAACATTGGGAAGATAAGTGATAAGTGATAATAGTCCAATATTGAGCAATGGCTTACAAATTTTAACATTAATGAATGTTTGGATAGTGCCTAATTTTTCTCTCTAGCTCAAATGAATAAAATAAAGTACATTTTTGCATGTAGCTATTTGTCAACATACCATTCATTTACCTTGTTAATAATGGGAATAGTGACTCAAAAGGAATGGGTGCATTTATGTGTGAGGTATGTTGGTGTGTGTTGGAATACCCTTTGTTCACAGCTCTCTGTCTCCCTACTCAGCAGGTGTCTGTCTCCTAACCAGAAGGAGTGACTTGCCAGTCCTGGTTTTTCTATTGCAAGTGAAATGTTGTTTTTCTCTTTTCTGTATGCCCTTTGCATATTCTTTTTTTTTTTCTTTTTTGGGTCACACCTGGCAATGCTCAGGGGTTACTCCTGGCTCTGCACTCAGGAACTACTCCTGGTGGTGCTCAGGGGACCATATGGGATGCTGGGGATCGAACCTGGGTCGGCCGCATGCAAGGCAAATGCCCTACCGGCTGGACTATCGCTCCAGCCTTCCTTTGCATATTCTTATGTTAGATCAATATTCTTTTGACTAGACACAGGAAGATAGTTAAGGCCATGCATTTGTAGTATAAGAGTTAATTAACTCTGAAATATTTACTCCTGGGCATCTGTCATATAAACCTAAGTTGCCCTAGTTTTTAGTTCTTTATATCCCAAAAGAAGGGTCCTGTCGCTGAATTCGGATGGACCTAGGGTAAGCCATGAGTAAGCTACCCTGGCCTGGAAAAGGGACAGACTGTCATATAATAAGGTAAGAGCAAGGTCATGGAACAAATTCTCTCCTGACTCATAGATAAACAACTGATTTTGAATCCAATTTGGTTTAGGATAAAATTAACATGGCCTGAGGACTGTAGTCTGGAATATATAGCAAGATGTCCCCAGGAAAATTCACCCTTTATAAATGTCTGTATCTTACTGTGTTTATACAAAATGACTAGAAATATTATTAAGATGGTCATTTTCCAGTTAAGGAAAGGAGAAAACAGCACTTGGGTATTCTGTTTGGGCTTTGTCCTGGGCAGGTCTAAGGCCTCAGGGCAGGATTCCATCTCTGGGGGGTGGGGTGGGGAATGTCCCCTGTTAGATTGCCCTGGGAAGGAGGGGCTTTTACATGCTCTCATTGTTTCAGGATCAAAGTCCATCACCTCTTGCAACTCCCAACCCACAACTCTTGGGAGGTGAGCAGAGGAGGGATAAAAGAGCAGTGTCTGACTGCCTATCAGCCTGTGGTCTTGTTCCTTTGTCCATCGGTGGGAGGTGGGGGGCAAATGCTCATTGGTGTCTGAACTTGCCTGGAGACCTGCAGAACCCCAATATCTGTTGGGGACCCCTCTGAGCCCCTACAGTGTGGTATATGAGATCTGTATTTATTTTTATTTTGTGTGTGTGTTTCAAGCACTTTTCCAAAGTGGTTTGTACCGGACAATATACCTACTGGTAATACATTAAGTTCCACTTTTTTTTTTAAGTTCCACTCTTTTTCATATAAACAACCTCAGTATTTGATATCTTCTGCTTCTTTTTAAAAGATAGCCATTCTATTATAGTTATACCCAGACAACAGTGGTGTTGTACATTTCCATGCTAATCCATGGTAGTGTTATTTTTTAATTAATATTTTATTATACCACAATGAGATATACAAGTAAAAACATGTTCATGTTTGGGTTTAGGTCATACAGTGTTCCAGCACCTATCTCTCCATCCTTTCCCATTTCCCACCATCAATGACCCTCGATTCCCTCCCCACTCCCCCAGCCTGCCTCCATAGCAGGTTCTTTTTTCTCTCTTCTCTTCTCTCTCTCTCTCTCTCTCTCTCTCTCTCTCTCTCTCTCCTCTCTTCCCTCTCTTACACATTGTGGATTGCAATACATACATTTAGAGGTTATCATGTGTATCTTTTTGCCTATATTCAATGTTCAGTTCTAGGCTGGTATTACCATTTTCGATGATTTTTTTTTTTAGTTTTAATTTTATTTTTTCTTTTTTCTTGATTTAATTTTATTTTATTATTCCCCCCCTCAATATTACTACACCATTTTATTTTATTTTATTTTATTTTATTTTTTTTTTTTGGTTTTTGGGTCACACCCGGCATGCTCAGGGGTTTCTCCTGGCTCTGCACTCCAGGAATGACTCCTGGCAGTGCTCGGGGGACCATATGGGATGCTGGGGATCGAACCCAGGCCGGCATGGGCCAGCCGCGTGCAAGGCAAACTCCCTACCCGCTGGGCTATCACTCCGGCCCCTATTACACCATTTTAGACATACAATTGAAAGAAGCTCATGTAGAGTTTTGGTTCTACAGTGTTCCAACACCCATCTCTCCACCCAAACCCATCTCCTATCACCAATGTCCCCACCTCCCTCCCCCTCCCACACCCTCAACTACTTATGGCGGGTTCTGTATGTCATTTCTCTCCTCTTTATCTCTCCCTCCTGCCAAACTTTTCCTGCTCTTCGTGGAATGCAGTGCATTAAAAGACATTACTGTTTCCACTATTTTAATGGACCGCGCGGCTCAAACTGGTTTTGCTCTGTTAATCTGGTCGTGAGGCAGTTTCCCAGCGTCCGGACAGCGAAAATGGTGGCTAGTGTGATGGGCGAAGTCTCATCCTGCTGCTTCCGGGACCCCCCAGAGGTGACGGGCCCACCTCCCAAAACCCGTCTGCCCTCCTGGGGTCCCCTAGTCAGCTGGGCCCGGGCGAGCCGAAGTTCCAGCCTCCCCAGCCGCTTGTGAGCCTCTTCATGCTATGGCTGGCGGCCCAGGTCCCATTTTCGATGATTATTAGCACACTGTTCCCTTCTCTATCTTACCTAACCTCCTGACTCCCATGCGTTTGTGGTATATTCCACTTTTGACAAGACCTCCTGATCCATGTTTGCCTCACCTTGGATATTGGTATCATACTATATATATATTTATATATATATATATAATGTAATATATTATATAATAAATATATATATATAAATATATATTTATATATATTTTATATCAGAGACTCACAGACATGGGGCAGAGCTGCTACTGGCTCTCCCTGTGACCAGCCGCTCACGAGGTGCCCAGGAGGGATGGTGGGTTCTAGCCCTGGCCCCACCACCCCAGCAGAGCCTTTCAACAAGCCAGGCGACCCCCCCACTCCATGAGGGCCTCCATTTTCCACATCTGGACTTCTCTCTCGTCAGACCTCCACCCAGCAGACCAGCCTATCAGCGCCCAGCTCATCGAATTCCACCCCTGCAGCAGTCTTTCTTAAATCCAGCTCAGGTATGCCGGTCCAGAAACTCGCAGACATGGGGCAGAGCTGCTACTGGCTCTCTCTGTGACCAGCCGCTCATGAGGCGCCCCGGGAGGGATGGTGGGTTCTAGCCCTGACCCACCACCCCAGCAGAGCCTCGCAGAACAAGCCAGGCGACCCCCACTCCATGAGAGGGCCTCCATTTTCCACATCCGGACTTCTCTCTCGTCAGACCTCCACCCAGCAGACCAACCTATCAGCGCCCAGCGTGCGGCTGCTTCCGCGCCCGCGGTTCATCAATAAATCCTGGACTTAGAGATGCCTACAAGAGTATGCTACCTGACGGCAGAGCCTGGCAAGCTACCCGTGTTGTATTTGATATATATGCCAAATACCAGTAACAATTATAGACCTCATTCCGGAATGGATTGAGGCTCTTTATGTTTCCTGGAGCAAGCAGATGCCCTTGGGCTCTACTAGCATGAGACAGGACATATGGAGATGTTACTGGGGCCCGCTCGAGCAAATCAATGATGAGCGGGAAGACAGTGATACAGTGATACAGTGATTTTATATCAAGTGCAAAGCTGTTTTTATATTTATTGGATTTTTTGGACACCTCTTTCATTTTACATATATATGTACACACATGCATGCATATCTGCAGACATATGAACATACACAAATGCATAAACACACTTAAATGCACAGTATGCACAGCCTTCATTTCTGTCACACTCTGTGTTCAAAGCGTGTGCTCTAAAGTAGAGCTAGAGATTTTGGCTTTGGATTCCAGGGAAGACAAACACTATCTTATTGACATCTTGCTTCCTTTCTATCTCAGTGATATTATTTTAATATTAAATTTGACAATAAGCATCTTTCCAAAATTCTGAGAGGATCAAGCTAAACACCCCAAATAAAGCTAGTACTCCAAAAATTGTTTCCATATTATTTTTTTATAAGGTATTCCTTCATTTGACACCTATCACTATCACTATCTTCCTGTTGATCATCTATTTGCTTGAGCAGGCACCAGTAATATCTCGATATGTCCTGTCTCATGCTAGTAGAACCCAAAGGCATCTGCTTGCTCCAGGAACATAAAGAGCCTCAAACCTTTATATTAGGTCATGGGAATGACCTAATATAAATGTTACTGGTATTTGGCATATCAAATACTACACGAGCAGCTTGCCAGGCTTGCCGTGCGAGTGGCATACTCTTGTAGTCACCTCTAAATAAAGCAATTATTGATGAACCGTGCGGCCGCTTAGCAAGTTTATAGAGGACGGCTAGAGCAGATGAGAGACCGTGTCTCCGTGAACATCTGCAAACCAGCTGCTGTCTCTCTTATCATCCTGTTTCCATGTTTGTCTGCAGTGTTTACATTTTGTTTGCTTTTGTCAATTACTTCTCTCTGACAGACATTCATTCTCTGTGTGTTCATTCTACCTCCTCCTGTCTATTTCTTACCTGTGTGACTAATAGCTGCTTACAATCTAATACAGCAACTGTGAGTTATATACTTTTGATTAAATGCATCAGCAGAAAAGTGTCTTCATTACACTGCCCCAAGGACTGAAATAGAAAAATTAAAGGCACTGAGAATTTGGGGCTGCTGCTGTTTCAAATAGCTGGGGGACCAGGGATTTGCTTCTGTGAATGATAGAGTAATGATTTCCAGATTCGTTTTAAAATTGGATGGGAAAAGAGATGGAAGATTAGAACGACTTGACAATTCTCATGGCT